>CAEGAF010018535.1:0-49130 GCA_903067075.1 Micropoecilia bifurca | reverse complement strand
CTGGTAGGGTCACCCAAGGCAGACAGGTCCTAGGTGAGGAACCAGACAAAGCGCAGCCCGAAGACCCTTATGATGGACACAAATTTTGGATCTGGCGTTCCCTGGCCCGGACACGGGTCACCGGGGTCCCACTCTGGAGCCAGGCCTGGAGGTGGGGCACGATGGCGAGCGCCTGGTGGCCGGGCTTTTACCCATGGAGCCCGGCTGGGCTCAGCCCGAAGAGGAAACGTGGATTCCCTTTCCAATGGGCTCACCGCCTGTCAGAGGGGCCAAAGCGGTCGGGTGCTGTGTGTTACGGGCGGCGGTCGAGGGAGGGGACCCTGGCGATCTGGTCCTCGGCTACAGAAGCTGGCTCTTGGGAATATAATAATAGCATTTCAATATAATTACATGATCTGCAGAAATTAGCTCCAGTATTAGCAGATTAGCAAACCTTTAAGATTTCTTTTAAATCTTTAAGTGTTGCCCCACATGGGTTTAGAAAGCTACTACAGTAGGTATCCACCAACAATATGTCATTTAGCAGCTGGATGGCTTTTCTGTTGTCTCTCTTTGGTCCATTTAGGTAAACAAAAGAAAATGGTTATATAGTTGATATTTTACTGAGACTTTACAATGAAAAGTAAATTGGACTCAAGAAAACTGAACAAAACAAATATATATATATATATATAAAAAAAATTACTAATAATTTTAACCAAACCCAAAACACGAAAGAACAGAATATCTTTTTTGAGTCAATTTTGTAGGTCACTCTACAAAAGGGGAAAGTTTGATTTGTTACATTATAAAATAAGTCATTATCAACTGACGTTTTTGTTGTTTTAGACATATTCATGGTGCATTTTACTGGTTTTTGTCTATGGAGGTCAGGTCAGTGACTTTTAGGACTTTTTTGTGGATGTCACTATAAATGGTGAAAAACACTTAGATTTTGTAGAAAGTCCATATTGACTAGATCAACAACATGTTCACATCCAGTGACATGATTTTGCAAGATGTGTAGAGAAACAACAACAGGAGGGATTGGGAATGAGTTGGTACTTAATATTGGGTCAGCTGCTTGAGAAACATAAAATGTATTTTAATTTTTTTTTTGCCGTAATGGCGATCGCTGCCAGCTTATCTCAAAGATGCTTTGGAAATGAATAATACAGCAGGGGTGTCAAACTCATTTTCGTTTTGACCCAAATCAAGATCATGAATGTTTTTAAAGGGCCGGTTGTATTGATAAAACTTGTTCACAAACTGTTAACATATCAATGAATACTTAAAATTAAATAATATTATTGGACATTTTTTCAGTCCCACCAGGATTTCACGATTTTGTGTTTTTGTGATTTTTTTTGCTAATAGAAATCAAAGTGTTCGTGGTGCTATTTTGGAAATATTTGCAGTATTTGCTCTTATTTATGACAGTAAATGTGACATTTTATTACTTGCTGTATAGGTCATGGACTATCAGGCTGTCAGTTGTTTAGTACAAGTAAGTAAGTTTTTAACAATTTTTGAGAAATATCCCAATTTATAGTGCAAAAACTGCTGGGATTTGTTGATTTTGCGTCAATTTCCACATCAATTCTTATAAGAGGGACTGATTAACGTAATTTGGCAGTAAGGAGATAAAAACTGCATTGATTTGATTTATCATGTAATATGTAGACACACTTAGTGTTTAGTTGAAGAGGACCACATAAAAAGCTATGGCGGGCCGGATTTGGCCCACGGGCCTTGAGTTTGACACACGTTGCCTACAGAAACCAGTTTCTGCTTCACAGGCTTCCTGTGTAAGATTTTAGCATTCACTGTAGGCTATCCTGCTGTCACTTATTCTTCATGCTGGTAAAATTAACTTCATTTCTCATCAGAGAAGAAAAACCAGAAGATTCAACTTGTCAGGCCGCCTGCTGACTGGCTTAAATGAGTCAAAACGAAAACCAGGCTGATCACAAATGGGGGTGAGTGAGAGAGCAGCTGACGACAGGAAGAATCTGAAAGAGTATAAAGAATATTTTTTAACAAAATACACTCTGCGCCCCCCCAGAGCCTTTGTCCAACTGGCTGAGGTCCTGACCGGCACCGCCAGCGATTGATGACATTAATGCGTGAAACACGGCAGGGAAGGTGGGGCCTCTGCTGCCTCTGGTCGCCCTGGCAACAGGTTAGCAGTCAATACATCCTCTCTGCCAAGAAGTGTGCTGCCAGTTTTCTTTTATCCTTTGCTTTTTTTTTTTAGCTTTCTTCATTTTCTGATTTACATTTCGCCTTTAATCTTAAAATAGTTGAGGATTAACCATGAGTGACTTCTTTTCTCCATCCTCCTCTTTTAGCTCCTTTTTATTTCTCCCCCCTTTCAGCACTTCTCTTTCTTTCTCCTCCCCTCCTCTTCAGTCCATTCAGTATTCAGTGGAGTCTATCGTAAGTGGATTGGTGGTGCGCCCACTTAAAAGGAGTGGAGGAATCACACCACTAATCCCATTGTGACAGAACAAGAGCGGAGGCCTACCAATATGCTGGAGTGTGTGTGTGTGTACGTTCAGAGTAGAACGAGCGTGGCGTTATTTTCAGGATGGGGAAAATACATTTGAAAAAAAAAGGAAGAGAGGGGGATATCCTATGGATGGGAAAGACGGAGAGATAGAGCGCTCTTTGTGCGTCTGCCTTAGTAAATCAGGCATATAATGCCAGCTTTTAGGAGAAAGCCTCTCCAGACCCCTATGATAAGTGGAAAGCTTCTCTGATCTGAACATAAAAGACTCAGCGCAGGAAGAAAGGGAAAGAAGTGGAGAGGAGAGAAAGTAGAAACGGAAGAAAGAGGTTTAAAGCAGGAAGCATAGAACTGAGAATCCTACAGAAAGAGTCACACTTTTACATCTCTGCTTACAGGTTGGCTTACTTGCAGCATGTAAAGCAGGAAAGGTGGACAAATTGATGAAGACAGCGGTAAATGCTGGGTTTTTCTTTTCTGGTGCAATAACACAATGTAATTCTGATAACTTGAGATGGATTTTTCAAACACTCGGAGAATTGAGGCAGAGCACAGATGAGTAAGAAGAGGACAGAAAATAAAAGTCATTTTCAGAAGAAGGTAGGCATGATTTCCACCACTCCTGTGGCCAAAACAATATTTTTTTATGAGGAGTTGTCCTCTTTTAGCTTTCCCTGATAGGACTTGATGGGCTAAAAAAGGAAGATGTTTATATAAAAGTACAAAAGTCAGTATTAATTAAAAGTATTACTGAAAGAAACAGCAGGGAAGAAATAATAATGACGAGATTGAGAGTATGTCATGCCTATTTAGATGACATTTTATGTCTATTAGGAAGGACAAATAATGATAAATGTGAAAGATGTGGAAAGAAAATGTAGAGCATGTCATGATGAATTGTAAAACATGTGAGCCTGAAAGGGGGAAATTAAGAAGAATGGTTGGAAGGACAGGAATGGAGTCTTAGAGAAATATTGGAAAATGAAGGAAACATAGCGGATACTTACAGCTTAAGGAAAGCATTATTTATTTATCTTCAGGATACAAAATTTAAAAAATAGAATTTCATAGATGTAAAGTAATGTTGCTACACACTCGTGTACAGTAGGTGGCGGTATGCAGCTTAAAGTTGCTTGCGATCCCCCATTGTAGAAGAAGAAGAAGACTGGATGGGCTCACCTGTGTGGACACACCTGTAAATTGCACCCTGCAGTGAGATGTGGTAGGAAAGACAAGCACACAGACCAACATGATACAGTTAAGTGGATGTGACTGAAACTGCTTAGTGTCAAGCTAACATACTTTTACTCAAGATATTACCTAATGAAAGTGAAGCTAACATTTACTTTAAATCAAGTTAACAGATAAAGAAAGTCAAGCTAACAGTTACTCTTAATCAAGCTATCATGAAAGTCAAGCTAACGCCCAATAAAATTCAAGCTAACAGGTAGTTTTACTCAAGCTAACAGCTAATGAATTTAAAGCTAACTGTTAGTTTTGCTCAAGCCAAAAGCTAATGAAAGTTAACAGCTTCTCAGAGTTCAGATATGTGGAATCTTCCATTTCATATTTCTATATTCTCCTTAAAATTACTTAATCTCTCCTGCAGGGGTAGCAGTATATGCAGGAGTAGCTAATGTCCAATCCTTTGAAAGAATAATAATGTTAATTAATATGAATCAGGATGATTTAACACTAATAAATCCAGTCCATAATGATTAAATTTCTCGTCTCTGAACAGGGGGTCTTTGTTCATGCACAGAATCACAGCAGGAATGTTTCTAATATACACAGAGACTCTTTGAGGAAAAACTGATCACAGGAAGACAGTTTTTGATCTTGTTCTCTTCAGCTTCCATTTACCTTCTCCCACCTCTCACAAGAACAGCCCTTTAGTTTTGTGACCTCTTTCTCTTTTAATCTCTCCCTCTTCCCTCCTTCACACACTCATCTCTCCACAGGCACAAACACACCTATCTTTCATTTGTGACACCCCTGTTTTCTTCTCTGTGCTCCCACCACTCCTTTCCCAGTGGGAGGCACAGAGAGGTTTATTGAGTCTGAAGTGATACCGTTGTTATTGCTCCCCTCTGCAGCATACACAGCAACACACACAAGCAGAAATAATGAACGATCAAAGGCATGCAGTTGACTGAGCAGGCAATGAAGGGACTCGAAACTCACACAGGGACGAGAAAAAACAATAATACCCACTTGTACACCTCAGAGCTTCTCTGCCAGCTGTCAAACGAGTTCCCACTCGGTATGGGGGTCGTCTTATGATCAGCCAGCAGTGTGTTTATGTAGGTGGTGTTTGTGACGCCAGGCATGTTCCCTGGGGATTGAACTCTCGTCTTAGAGTCGAATCAAGCTGGACCTCCCAACACTCACACAATCACACCATGAGTGACCCAGGGATAGAGTTAGCAGATGTCACTGTTGCCCAACATCACGTATTAGCAGACTCTGATGTTGGTGTGTGCTGGCTGTTTCCCTGAGGCGAAGCCATCAGAGCGACACAGATGGACTCACATCCATTAACAGCAGCTATGTTTTTGAGCTATCTGATGTACAAATGTGTTTTTCTTTTGTCTTCATGTGGATGGAGATGTTTTAGTTCAAGATAAAGGAAAGAAAGACAAGAAGTTAAAGCTTCTGATTTTTCTGCATGAAAGTTATAAATAATGAAATGATCAGATTAAAAAACAATTTATCATAAAAACTATCCATCCATTTTCTTTATACTCTTGTCCCTTAGTAGGGTCGGGAGGTGCTGGTGTCCATCTCCAGCTAATGTTCTAGGTGAGAGGCGGGGTCACCCTGGACAGGTCACCAGTCTGTAGCGCGGCAACACAGAGACACACAACCATGCACACACACACTCACACCTAGGGACAATTTGGAGAGATTAACCTGACAGTCATGTTTTTGGACTGTGGGAGGAAACTGGTGTACTTGAAGAGAACCCATGCATCCACAGGGAGAACATGCAAACTCCATGCAGAGAGACCGATACTGGGAATTGAACCTGGAACCTACTTGCTGCAAGGCAACAGCTCTACCAACTGTGCCACTGTGCAGCCCTTCATAAAAATTATATGGTGGGTAAACCTGAATGTGTTCTGGGTTGCTAGCTCTTATGTAAAGTTGACTTTTCCTAACTTTTCATTATGTTATAATGTTATTCCCTCATCAAAAACTTGCTTGAAGTGTTGATTTGATTCTATCATTCTTTAATCTCTTTTCGTAGCCACCCTGGGTGCAGAAAATGAGCGTTGCCTTTTCAGCAAAGCTCCTCCACAAAGCTGCAAACTGAAGCCCCGCTTCGCCTCACAGAGCACATTTACCCTGCAACTCTCCCACTCAGCTCCTTCAGACTAGCGGCAGCAACAATTAGCAAACATCTGGTGGACCTGCGCTTCTGCTGAGCGCTTTATCTGATCTACTTCTCAGGTAAAAACATTGTTAAAGGATTAGTAGAGAAGTGATGTTATGGTGACTTTGTGAAGGTGGAGTTTCTTAAATAGCATGAGCTTCTTAAAGAGACAAAGGCCCAATTCAGGTGTGGAGGTGCTGGCATAGTAATTCCTGGGAATATAATCTGGCAAAAACCCAACCAGTCCGTGGATAAATAAGAGTCCCAGCTCCATACCAAAGCCTTCATAATGTGTTTTTATGCAGAGGAAATGGGGGATGACCGATTGTTTCCTATATTCTATGGACTGTTGAATGAGATTAAAACATCTGTATTTAGTGTTACATAGAAATTTCACAGCTATAGAGTAAGATCAAGGGCATCTGGTTGTGCTTATGTGTCTTATGTCTAACCCAAATTTAAATAATACATAGTGATCATTTCTAAAATAAGAATTTGTTGAAAGAATATCCGTTTCTAAAACTGTGCACACTGAATCCCTTTGTGCTGCCAGGTTTTTGTCATACATGCTGAAATACTGTATCTTCCTAATTCAATGCAGTTTTTTTATTTTATTTTTCCATTATCTCTTTAGAAACACCCACTATTTGGACGCCCTTGACCCATATGTGACACGATTTTGACCATCTAATGTAGATTTAAAGGCCTGTCACAGACGGACATCAAATGCCTTCAGTCTGGATTAAACCCACCCCATTGATCCAATCTGGGGAAGCACAGCTGGGGCTCTTATGGGATAACGACGCACTGTTAGGAATCTAAACGTGGGGTGAAAGGTTGAAATAGATTCTCGTTTTCACATTTGATTTGCTTAATGAAAAGCAAATATCAGTATTGATGGATTGTCCCACACAATGTAATTTTTAGTTAGAATTAATGGGTGTTAAACGTTCCCTTAACGATGCCGTTAAGTGAAAAGCAGTGCTTGTTTGATTGAGATAATTACTCTGTTTTGAATTAAGAAGGAGGGATACGATTAGGTCCTTGAACCTGGTTATTAATTTGTTTCATTTTTGCTGCTGTTGGGCATTGGGGCTTAAAAGGGATCAACATTTCTCAGTTGGCTGGCTTTGGGGGTCAGTGCATTTTTTTGGTGCGATTATGTGACTGTCTAGACAGATGACATTATTTTTTGTTTTGAATCTGATATTGGTAAAACACATATTTGCATAGATTTGAGCTCTCATAACACCAATGTGTTTTTAAGTCTGTGAATCTTTAAGTGATGGAGATTTCAGAGGTTTACAGTAACTTTTCCTTTCACCCCTACACACTGCAAGATTTAGAGTTTACCTGCTTTTACAGAACATGATACAAATAACAATTATAATTATGAGTTTTATGTATCATAAGCAACTTTTTAATTAAGAGGAAAATTGCAATACAGTCAACATATTTAACTTGTTGCAGATCGCTTTAAGATGATTCCAGCTCTCTTGTCGGCACATACAGCTCTAGAAAAAATTAGAGAGACCATATAAAATAATGATCAGTTTCTCTGATTTCACTTTTTATAGGTATAAGTTTGAGAAAATGAACATTGTTCTTTTATTCTATGAACTACTGACAGCATGTCTCTGAAATTCCAAGCAAAAATTTGTGTATTTGGAGAAAACGAGCAACAGTTAAAATAAGGAAAAGGACTCAGCGCTTTCAGACCTCAAATAATGCAAAGAAAACAAGTTTATACTGATTTAGAAACAACAATACTAATGTTTTAACTCAAATATTGATTCCACCAAATCAATTTTTTTCAGTGCAGTCGACTCTTCATTTTTTAAAGTGTAAAATGAAATCATACAAAGGTAAATTTTGTAGTATTGTCAAATATGTGCGGTATGCATTTGACGATCTCTGAGTGGCAACTCTCACCTCTGAATTATTGTCACAGCTGGAGTTCACATTACACATGCTGCAGCATCAGATGTGGATGCTGGCGTAACACATCCTTTCCTTCCTGAAGCTGCTGCATTGTGATGTAGAAATAACAAAAGCAAAGCTTAGCATTAGAAAAGATCGTTGCTTCTCTATGTGTCAAATTCTACCCACTATCATTTTAACTTATTTTCCCAACTTCTAAAATATCTGAAGTTTTGCGAAAGGCGACACGGAAAGGAAACGGGTTAGTATCAAAACAAGCGTCTATCCAAATGCCAAATGTTTCTGAAGGCTGGAAACTGACCCCATGGATGCAGGAACTCACTGCAGATGTTTTCTGTATTAGACCAGAGATCAGACCTTCCTCTGCTTCTACTTAATCTGATTGCGAGACCACAGAGGAACATCAAAAAGTGCCTGATTGTGCTGCCTTCTTCAGTACGAGCAGGCTTAGGCTTAATGAAAAATTTTTCTTACTTTGGCCAATGTTTCTTTAGTGCATCAACAACTGTGCCATTAAATCTCTTATATCCTGTGAAATAAACTTGTTCCAATAAAAATACATTTTTGGACAAAGGGTGTGATCACAGGGGAACAAAGACAATATCATCTTTCTCAGATGGACCCTGCACCCCGACCTCCTCTCATTGTTCCCTTCAGCCCCAGAGCATAACCTAACCTTTAACAGGCCACTCTTCCAGCATGCAGAGGATGCTGGGGACACAGCCTGGGGAGAGTTATAGGACCCTTTCCAAAAGGAGAGACAAGAATACAGGTCATGCAAATGTTTGGTTACGCCAAATAAAAATAAAAATCTTTGTTTTCTCATGGTTTGAAGTTAAATCAGACCAATTTCTTCTATTTCAGGTCAGCTAGAAGTTCCAGAACTAATTATGTTTGCCAAATGCCAGAATAATGTTTTATTTATTAACTAAATTCTTCAAACTCAGGGGTTTGCATACATTTCTGCAGATGATTGTGTGTGAAAATACCAGTAGATCTGCAGTATATAAAATACTTAAATCACTTAAATTTCCAAATGTTTGCTAGAATATCATAGAGCAAACATTGTCATGAAGATCAAGAAACACAAGTTCAGAGGAGAGTTAAGGTTATAAAATGATATTCCGAGTTTTGAACATCACATGGAGAAATCATATGGAGAAATACTTTTTTCTAATTTGTTAATACAAATTAGAAAAAATGATTCACCAGCTAGCATTACGTTATGGGGATGCTAAATATATAACCTTAGCAGAAGAAAACAAGCTAGAGATAAGGATGTGTTTTCAGCTGAAAACTGCTTCTAAAAATAAATTGTTTAAATTAAAATTTATGTTAGAATGGCCCAGTCAAAGCCTGGACCATCAATTTAGCTAATAATTCTCTTAACTCAATCCAGTTCATGTTTAATCAATTCAGTTATGTTAAATTTTAAACTAGAGATAAGTGAATAAGGCCAAGACTCTAACTGGACACTGAAGGTGAATTCACACCTGCCCTGTTTAGTCCACTTTTATCAAACTTTGGTTTGTTTGACTAGAAAGTTTGGCTCTTTGCTTGGGGAGGTGTGAACGCCAACTGAACTCTGGTCCAACTGCAAACCTCAGTTTGGTTGATGTGAGCTCTGGTACAGTTTGAATGCATTATGTAGATGCCAAGTGGACCAAAGACCACTCCAAAAGCAGGATGTGGACAATAGTGGAGGGCATTCTGGGTAAATTCAACCAAAACTAAACGCACCGTTCGAATTCTAATGGAAGAAATGGATTTCTCTTCAGTCTTTTGCCAACGACTGAAGAGAAATCCTATACCAGATCAAATCTAACACTACTCTGTTTTTGTTTGAATTTAGTGGAAAAAAAAAAGTTACGTTAAGTGTCTTCTTCTGAGGTTTTTGACGTTGCCTTCAATTATCCTTGGTGCAGCGCCTCCACAGGCAAGGAGGGGAACAAGTTTTAAACGTCTGAAAATGTAACATGTAGCAATATTGATCATGTTGAAACACAATTAAAATTGTGTGAAGTTAAATCAGATTCCAACTTCACTGTTATAACCCTGCAGTGATATAGCCGTGATTTCCTACTGTGCTTATTTCCATAATGAACATAGAAACAATAGAAGACTCAGTTGTGGCACAGGTGATACCTGACATTTTGTCTTCTTTCCTTTTAAAGTTCCTCCACCCCAAACACAGAGCCACTCTGCAGGGCGAGTCATATCACTCATACTTAACATCTTACTGAAAAGTAAAATAAAGTTCTGCTGTTTCAAAGTGAAAACATTCAAAACTATCCCATTACATTTATAAATAAATGCTAACAACAGGTAGGACGCCACAGTCGTAAACCGCCAACAGTTCAAGCTGCAGTCATCAGGGTTGTGACCGTAAACAAAAGCTAATGGGAAGCTGCTGATTGCTGATTGAAGTGGCCTTTTACCAGACTGACATCCAATCATGCCTGGTGGATAATTGGTTGAAAGGGCGGTCAACAAACACGTTACATTTCAAGGGAAAACAAGGAAAAGAAGCAACCGCCTCACAAAAATAGAATCCAGGACAAAAAGTAGGAATCGGTGACCATGCTAAGGAAAATCATGGACCTGTCAGATTGTCTACATCTGTGGAGTCCAGAGTTCATATTGACAATGCTTCCTCTGCAGTTCTTTATGTTATTGACTATTCAGAAGACATACTCAATTTCCCAATAGGTCAACATGCAAGCCTTTCAGTGTCTTTTTCTGGGGAGGTTTACATCAATATAGAGATTATGCTGCTTCTTTGTAGCCTTAATTATTATCTTCGTGTATATCTATGACTTTAGAAGCAGTTATTGATCCGGGGGTATTGCATAGATACAATCAATAATACGATCCACTTTATTTTCCATACATTTTACCCTCCATTTGTAGTTCAGATGCGTATTGATTGCTGCAGTCAACAGAGAATGCTTTGTGTGTATTGTGATTCTGTGTAATCACAAGGTTTCTCTACTTAGAAATAGCAAGACACTAATATATGACACACATTTTTCTTGTTCAGCTAATTCTGTTTAGTAGTTGGATTTAAGATAGGTTTATACATCATTCTCCACAGTTATTGTCTACTTGGTAAACGTGTAAAACCCCCTAAAATAAAACTAAAAAACACTTTTTTTCTGTTATTCCAACAATTTTGCATATAGAACATATACATTACAAAATCACTGGCACCAATTGCATATCTGTGTGATAAATACATTTTTCAAGTTATACTCCCTGTTTTCCTGGCATATAAATCTGCCGTTGTGTAGCAGGCTATTTTTCCTCAAACCGTATAAGGAGTCATATTTATATTCTCACTTGTCACATTGAGCAGGATGATAAGAAATGGCAAAACAAACAAACAAACAAAAAAAATTTAATATTTGAGGACTGCAGCTTAGGGTCACCAAATATCCATAACAACCACTAAACATGATTTACACTTTGTCCAGTAGTTTGTGAGGCACTTACAGTAAAAGAAAGGCATTTCTATCCTTTATCACAGACATAAACATGTTGAGTTTGATCAATGCTAACTGGACTTCAATTGGAGCAATAAAGAGAAAAACACATTATTAAGTATGGTGGAAGATCTGTCATGCTGTGGGTTTTTTCTTTTCAAAAGACCATAGGAAACCTTTCTAGTTAAGTCTTTCAGAAGAACAGTGATACAAACTATATGATCAAATGAACAACAAAGTGGTTCACCAGCCACAAAATCAGCCTTCAGCATAATAAAAACATATTAGAGTAAAAAAACCTCAAAAATTCATTTTTTGAGGTGAAAAAACTCTTAACACCTCTTACTTTGCTAAAAATACGAGTTTTATTTTGCTAAAAACTATTTTTGAACACGTAATAAATGTGCTAAGTGAAAGGTAATATTTTAATCCTTTTTTACGGTGCTTGATTATGTTGCTGCTATAAAAGACAATTTAATTTTAAGCCTTTTTAGACACTTTTACCAGGTTTACCCGCCTTAATGAAATGTGTTGAGGTGAAATGTTTGATGAAAAGACACAAATATACATTGTTGTCCTTAAAGGTTCATGCAATACTCAAATGAAGACTAAACAAATGCTTGTTAGATTTAGTCATTAACATATTTTTCCCAGCTTGTGTTTTAATATGATGGGATTCCATCACACACAAGGAAAGCGTGTTTAGTGATGCACACACCCTTCCCCCTCCAAATGTCAGGAAGCATCGATTGTGAGGTTCTGGGAAGAAGCCCACAGGCATTTTCAGATTTTGTTTGTCTCAACAATGAGATATAGATGATACAAAAACCTGACAGTGTATTTAAAGGTCAGACCTAACTGTGTTGACTTCAATGTGTAACAGACAGTGAAGGAGATTTTTGGCAAGGGAGGAGAAAGTGGGTGAAAATAGTTGTTGAAAATGGCCAGAAATTTCTTTTTGTCCTCAATGAAAAGAAACGGTTAATGGTTTTCTTTTCAGTGTTGGGAAAAATATTCATAAATGTTGTCAATGGCTATTTTTCTTGTAAAATTGTTGCATCTGATTATCAGTCCTCTGTGTGTCCATGTGGTTGTTGTTAGATTTGTAAAAAATTGAAAACCAAATGTTCTTTCTCGCAGAATATTTTCTGGGCTGCGTTTTTGAGCATCTTTGCTTGTGGGCTTTGATTGGAGTGTGAGTGATTTGGAGGCAGGATGTTCTCCAAAAGCATTTGCAGATGGACCAAATGAATAAAATTAATGCTTTTTTTATTATTCTACCAAGAACAATGATACTGATTATTTTCCAACATTTTCTTTTGATAAATTGTGAAGCAGTAAAATAAAATAAAAATAAAATGGAAGTTTCGTTTTTTTTGTGATTTCCTTTTCAAAAATCTTTTTGATGGAGTTTTGAATTGTAAAACGCTTCTTTTTCAGAGATTGGTCCAATTTTATGGAGCCTAAATTATATGCCGGGTAAATCCTTGAAGCAATCTACAGTGTAACTACTCAAAAAAACCAACACTGAAATAACCTGCATTTTGAGTTTTGTCATCCGTATATTTGCTTTCTGATGATTTTCCTTTCTGTTATGAAGCACTTGACTACAATCTCCTCTTGGGTGTGTTCATGTGTTTTGTTTATCATGCATACGCTTTGCTTTACTTTCCATAGAAAGTACTCCTGTTCAGTGCTTCAGAGTCTAGTCTTGTCATCCTACTGGATGGAGTCAATGACAGAGATTTTGTTTTTCCTCCAGTAGAGTCGTATAGAAACAGTCTTTATTGACCCACAAAGGGAAATTCAGGTGAAACAGCAGCACAAAGTACAAAGGTTCACACAAAAAGTTCATGAAATGTTATAAACAATATTTAAAGACATAATATTAGCAATAGCAATCTTATTAAACATTGAAAAAGAGACTATTTACAATAATCAATGCAGAAACACAGATGTGCAATAACAGCTAAAATGTTATTTAAAAATGAGTAAAATCAGAGTATTGTGCAAACACCAGCTTACTGTATATATATGGACTTACTGAGTTTGTTGGGAGCAGTGATGGTTACAAAGTCTGACAGCTGCTGGGAGGAAGGATCTGTGGTAACGCTGCTCCGTGTCTCTGTGATGAACTGGTGACCTGTCCAGGGCCTACACTGCCTCTAAGGACAAGCAAGTTTAGACAATGTACAAAGTGAAGTTTAGGAATTACCAAGTGCTGCTTGATTTCTGCCCTCCGACAGTTTCACAAAGTTCACATTATTAATCTAGATATTGTTTCTGATCAAATTCTGCAACTTTATGCACAAAAAGCAGACTTTATTTGTGTCAACATTTTCTTTTTAGTTTCAATATTCGGTGTCTGGTCCCGTCTTTTATGTGACACAGTAACAGAACCAGACCACACACATACAGGCTGATTGTAATCTGTCTTTCCACATTATCAACTCCTGTTTAGCAAATTTAATCTCAGTCCACAGGCAGTAATCCATCAGATGATAGATTACTCACCAAGGACACACACGCACTCACACTCACACACACGTTGCCCACCATCTTTATTATATGTGACAATCCTCTCACAGAGAGAGCATCTCATTACACCAGCTGATACCGTGAACAAAACATGTCGCCTTATGTGCAGCATGTCTTCACATGGTCAGATGCACATTTACATCCAACATGCAGGACTGAATCCTGAATGATCGCATGCTAACATGTTGTTTCTTTATATAGTCACAGTCTGAAGTGCAGCTACTCAAAGCATGATTACGCACAAACTAATCTGCGTCGGTTTCAGTCATGAGGAAAACATGCTGACTTGTTATCGCATGTTAGAAGAAGCACGTTTATGGGGATTATTCTGATGCAGACGTCTATGAGTGCTATGTAATCACACATAATCTGTAATTAAACAGACTCTGGACACGGGCCTAATATAAAGCATAATCCCTCTGACCTGGTAAGGATGCTTGCTGCTTAAACCACGTCAGAGACAAACAGGGTCAGCATTGTCTGTAAAAGTATACATTATGCTGCTCAGATTACGTTTTGAATCTGTTGCATTCTTACTTTTGCAGGTTTGGGTTTTATTTTATTCTTAGATTTCAGAAGAAAAATAAATGCACTCAACAAGCAAATTGTGTTTGAATAAAGCTCTGTTGAGGTTGACACAAGGACATTGCTCCTTTGCTATATAACTTGACACATACATTTGTCAGCAAGTTGATTTTTCCCTACAATTTTCTGCTTAAAAAAGCTGTACAAAGTCAGATTTATTGTGTTGTTGCTCTTCAGTTGCAGTTAAGTAATTTAGAACCTTAAACAGTGTTTAATATAAGAAAAATATAACGCGAGTAATCACAAAAATTTGATTTTTGAGCATATTTGGCTAAAATGTAATTGCTTGACCAACAGAATTAAGAAATCGCTTAAAAAGAGCTTTCCTGACAAAATGAAGTAGGCTAAAAAATCTGAAGAAGCACCACATAATGCCTGAAATGTTTAAAAGTTCAGGATGGAAGGTAAATAAACTGATTCCCATCTTATCAGTCTGGAAAATATATATTTAAGAAGCTACTCCTAAGCTTTTGGGAATGGCTTTTTATAGCCATTTTATAGCCATTTTATAGGCTCTCATAGTTTTACTTAAACGGTGAGAGCCATTTAAGTAAAATGGAACCAGCTGGTAAACCAAAATTACTTCAAAAGCTCATTAGCAACTCATTCAGGAGGTAATAGAACAATATCTTAAGCACTGGAGACCTCACTTTCATGATTCAACAATAATAAAAACCACTGTGTAAAGATTCTCTGGACTAATAAAACTGAAGCAGTAACAATAGCGATGGTTGTGAGATGATGTTGGGCTGCTTTGCTGCCCCAGGACTTAAATAACTTCACATAATTAATAGAACCACAAGTTTTGTTCTCTGGCAGAAAATCCTGATGATGAATGTCCAGACATCAGCTGGTGACCTTAAACTCGAGTGTACTTGGATAACATAGCTGGACAATGGCTAAGAAACCCAGCAATAATAAACAAAAGAATGGAGCAATCTTCAATGGTCAGAGGGGGAGAAGCGGGTCATTCTAAGGACGAGAAGCCAGATCATCACTATGTTTACACTGTGATTACAAGACACAATTGCAGTGAAGTGCTTCAGGCAGATTTCTGCATGAAAAGGAAATCTTTTTAAACCATGCCAACCTATTTCTGCTTTTCTAATTCGGTCCTCTATCTGTTGTTTCACATTGACTCATTTTCATCCTGGTCCCTCAGTTCTGATCTGGCCTTTGGGCAGCTTCAGGGCTGCCTCTGCTGCACCGTCTCTCCTTTGTAGCTTCACTCGGGTTCTTTTTAGCTTTGTCAAAAAAAGACGGCAAACATGTCAGATTATTTCAGTCTGGGTATTCAGTTTGCCAAATAGTAATTCATCCTAAAACAACTGTTGAACAATGGAAATATGAGGATTATACAGATTTCACAATGGCAGGAAAACCTTCGGCAAAGTCTCATTTTTAATTTAAAGAGCTGGGATTACATTTTGTCTGTTTGAGAAATGGATAATTTTATGCATAGAAACAGAGAAGAGGCTGATTTTGTGGAGAACTACCAGCAGAGATGGAGAGATGCCAAGGAGTCTGCATTCGTCTGGGATCAGAGTATCATGTGATGATCCTCCTGCTCTTCTCGATGTTCATTCATGTATGTGCGCTTGGCACGGCTAATCGCTCTGATAGTGAGATCTCGTCAGCCTCCCTGTATGTCTGCTCATCGCTGCTTCGGCTCGCTTATCAGCCTCCAGCTCAGCCAGTCGGTCTGCTGCTAAGCAGGTCACCAGCCCTGCTCTCAGAGCACCACACACCAGAAAAGCCACACAGTAATTGCTCCCTCATCTTGTGGCACCTCAGAAATGTCAAGTAGTATTAATATTATGTGTCCTCATTGGGACACATGAGAGATTTGCTGCAGAGGAAGCTTACTTAAGTATAATTTAGACAATATGTGTTTACAATGGAACCTCCTGCCTCCTCCAGAATAAAACGTAGGGAAAAGCCTTTCGGTGAGGAGGAAGCCGTTCCTCCAAAAGGAAAAAGCCAGCCTGCAGTTTGCAAATATACACAGGGACAAAAAAACTCCATTTTTGGAGACACGTCCTGTGGTCTGATGAAACTAAAGTGGAACAGTTTGGCCATCGTGTTGTATGGTTGCATCATAGGGATGAGCACCCAGGTACTTTTAGAGTCTAGCCTCTCCATGTCAGTTCCCTGGAGGTTCATCAGTGTTGGCATACTGGGTCTGAACATGAGAGAAAACACCGTCAGCTCCTCGCTGTTTACAAAAACAATACAGACTGCCTAATTCTCAAGTTACTGTCAAAATATACGAAAATTCAGGCTCGAATAGGAGAACTAACGGACAATCTGTAGCTGCACTGACCATATTTTTCTGTAAATTGGAATGTCAAAAAAAAAAAACGTTTAATGGAAACACTAGAATTTTGAAAAAAGATGGTTTTTTTCTGCTGTATGAAATTTAGTCTATTTCACAAAAATTGTATTTCATAAAACGAATCGTGTGACCAACAACCAGATGTCGTTACTGGGGGAAAAGACGAAGACGACGATGGGAAGTGAATGGAGGATTGCAATGACTTATCGCATGACTTGTATTGTGTTTCTTATATAATGAAAACTTTGCAATTGCGAAATTGTGTTTTTTGTTGTTGTTGACATTAGGAGATTATTTGCAAAGTTTTGCGCACATTTGAAGTGGAAACAAAGCTGGTTTGTCATGTCAATACAACCGTCATCTTCCTGACGGTTGAAAGTGGGAATTTGCAGGAGCGCTTTAATATTTTCTAACAGTGTTTGAGTTGTTCTCACCTCACAATTTTATTTACTAGACATATCTGTAATCCTTAGAAAGCCTTGTGCACGGACAACAAAAAGATCATCTTTTCTGATGCTGTTCCCTTGTGACACCCCCTTGTGGTGCACTTAACCAAGCCGAAATCAATTTTACCAATTATAACAGAAACAGATTTCATCAGAAGAAGTCAGAAGCTCACAACGGACTTCGATACAGACTCTGCTTTGATGAGAAATAACTTATCTTAGCAAGATGTAGTGTCACGAGATTTCTACATCCTTCAATTTGTGGTTTTCTGTTTTTTTAAAACTTGTATCTTCATGAGGCAGTAAATCAATACAAGAGTGAAGACATCTTTTGTCTTGATTGCATCAACTTAAAGTCCTTCAATCATTTGCTGACAAAAACATTTTGTCTACTGAAAGAGATGATTTATTTAAATTGAGTCTTCAATTCTATAGACGGTTTACATATCTAGATCATAAACTGTTTGTATTTTCACATTATTTATGTTGTCTTTGCTGTCACAACTGACCAAATACAACTAGACCAGCTTCCTCCTGCTGGGTAGACCACCACCACATGCTCTGCTGGCCATGTACTGAATATGCCTCGACATGTAATGAAACGTGTCTTGTTTGAGTGATTTTGGAAGCATTTCTTCCATTTTGGCCCCAAAAAGCGCCGCTGGACAGGAGCCAAGATGGCAGATGGAAGCTTGTCTGCAGGGTTTGGATTCCTGCAGAATTTCTCAGGCGGCAAACACAGACAACTGGGTGGAGGAAGATGCTACCATGACGAGGATGATGTATTTTTTTTTATTGTTTCTCTGCGTGTTAATCTTTCCTCTCTGTTGCAGCGTCCATTCATCCCTGCACTTTTTACTTTCCGTTTTCTTTTCACTTCCATACATAAAAGTTTTCTGCTATATTTTAATGGTAATTCAGACCCAGGAGAAATGAAAATTCTCCTCACTCACCTTCAGTTTTTAAAAAAATTATTATTATGCATTGGTAAAGAAATTGTTATAATTTCCCAGATGTTAAGTCCTCATATATTTATTTGCACATATAAGCAGGGTGAATTGCTTCCTTTGCAGCAGTTTGTTTTTAAATGCTTCGATTATGATTAATGATAATAAAAAATAAAAAATACAGTTTTGCTCTTCTTTGCTGTATCTGATTAAAATTAAGAAATGCTGAGGTGGCATTGGCTTTATCTGCAAATTTGGCTTGAAGTTGGTTCCACTGAACCATTTAATTCAGAAATCATCATCAGAGCTGGGTGAAAATATTGCTTTCGCTACCTTTTTGTTCTGTCTTTATTATTTATTTCTTTTTTTAATTTATTTTAGTCTTGCAGTGAATTTTCTCCACATTTCCTTCCCTTCCCAGTCTTACCATCACCATCCTGTTTGCTTTGGTCTCTATCCATCCCTCCTGACTTTCATCCCTTTCTCTCCTCCATTACTAACTCTCTTTCTCTCTCTCTCTTTCTCTCGCTTTCTCTCCTGGAGCAGAATGTGTACACCCGGTTGCCATAGCAACCGGAGGAGGCCACATGAGCCGGTGGATGAACAAAAGAGCCAGAAAGCGCGTTTTCCACCATGAAGAGAGGGAGGGAGAGAGAGAGGAGAGAATGAATGATGGAGGACAATCAGATTTCATTTTCCATAGGCGAGGGGGTTTGGTGTGTGTGGAAAAACCTGGAGGAGTACCTGGTGAGGGAGGACGGGGGGAAGGGAGGGATGGATGGGTGAAGTTCATAAATGAAACAGAAGGAGAAAGAGAAAGAGGAAAAAAATCATGAAGTAGGAGAGGTTTCAGACAAAAAGCTTAAAACAATAAACGACATGATGATCATTAAAGCAGAGAATTCAAGGATGATTTCACTCTGAGGTGAACAAGATGGCAAATTCTAATGAGAAAGGACGATAATTGTTTAGTCAATGTTTAGCCCTGGAATGTAGCATCTTGAGTTGGAGGCTGCCTGAAGATGGAAGCTGCTGCACATTATTGTGGATCTCATGTCTTCCAGATGGCAGGAGGTTAAACAGCTGACTGACGGGTTGAGAGGGATCACCTTCAATACTGAGAGCTTTTCTCCTATCGCTCTACGAAGAAGAGAGGGAGGTAAATTAAACTTTCAGCCATTTTTATTTGACTAGTGCTGCACTTCCTCTAAAAACAAGTGAGCATCTTTTTGCTTGAAAATAATTAGAAATCAGCTAAAAAATAATTCCATACAACATGAATTCCAAAGGTTAGTAGATTCCCAAATCAACTCTGATAAACATTGTATTATCATTGATCTGTTTCGTATTTTCCTGCATCTCAACAACAAACCAAGTAGTGTTTTAAATGGGGTTATAAATGTTATGTATTACAGCAGAAAATGCCATCTGCAGTCTTCCTTGTTTCCGCTCTCTGGGGTCCAGCCAATCAGAGCCGGGTAAAGTGAATAGCGCTCCTGGATTGGTTGCTTTGCCAACGCCAGCCAATAGCGCATCAAGTTAGGCATTTTAGCGTAAGTTAGGCATTATGACCAAAAAAATGTGAGAATAGGCAGATTTTATGCAAATAATTTGCAACTATATTTCACAGAAAGTTCTTCGGTTAGTTAAAATGATCAATTACGTTACTAATTACTGTAAATCACAATTACAAAGAATACTTCAGACTCAGACATTTCTATTCCAGTTTGTGCAGAATGCTATGTAAAGCAGTCTATTATTTATCTGAAAGGATAATGAAAATCCAAATGAGGATTTGATGGGAACAAGTGTGTAACAACTTTGGCCTGCAGCCTAAATTATAACAAAATGATCGTTATTTGAGTGTGCTTCTCCTGTTCCGCCATAAAATACGACTCCAAATCACCACATTAGACCATTAAGTAAATTAGTACTTCGAGTTTATTATCAGCAGTTCAGCTGATTGCAGCTGTGCCATTGTTTCTCTGAGTAAACGTAAAGCTCATGACCCTCCATATACATGAGTTCTTAAGGGCACAAGCGGGACAACCATATTCAATTATCCTGCCGATTAAAACTCGTCGGTGATGGAGTGTGTGTGTGTGTGTGTGTGTGTGTGTGTGTGTGTGTGTGTGTGTGTGTGTGTGTGTGTGTGTGTGTGTGTGTGTGCGTGTGTGTGTGCGAGTGCATGTTCGCTGAAACAGGATGGCCCTATGCAAATATAATTACACCAATTAAACCGTGCCTCAGAAGGGGTGTGTGTGGAAAACCTGGCAGCAGCAGCATGTAGGAGTTGGTGTGTGTGGTGATGGGTATGGTGTTTGGATGTCTGCTTTATCTGGTGTGTGTGTGTGTGTGTGTGTGATAATGTAGATTCATGTGCATGTGTGTGTGTGTGTGTGTGGGTGTTGACATTCTGGTAGAGCACATCTCCTCACACCCTTCCCTCCATCCCCCATCAGCGCCACCATCACCCCATCCTCCCCCCCAAAAGCCGACTTCCCTGGGCTTTTCTGCCTTCTGGGAGTTGTAGGCACTCAGAGCTTGTTTGCAGATAAAAAAAGGAGAAACGGATGGGGACACGCAGAGAAATAAGTGTTCATGATGAATAAAATATATAATTTGACATTTAGTGGGTCTAATGACTTTAGCTTACTTTGTGCCGTGGAAGCTTGTAGTGAGAGAAAAAATGCTTTTTTATAATAATTGAATGTAAGCGGACTAAATAAGGGTTGTTGCTTTTGGTAAAACTACATTTTAACAGCAGAAATGTGAAAAGAATGTTAATGTAAATGGATGCAGCATGGATACCAGCCCAGTGGTTCTTTACATGCACAGTGAATAACTCTACAGATTTTCTCTGTCGCTTTGGTGCATTTCTCAGAACAGAGTTGAATTTCTCACAACTACATGTTCAATCTTCAAATCATTTTCTCACTTGTGCACACCAGAAAGGTTGTTGCTCATTTCTGTGCACAAATTGCAGGTAGTTTTGTACTTCCACGCAAGTGATTATGTGCAATTCTCAACTTTTTCCTACATTTCCACTCGCTGATGTCAGGTTGATCAAAAATGTTTGCGCACATTTTGTTGATAAATGCAATGTTTTGCAAATTTTGAGAAGGATTTGAGAAAAACTGTAATACTTCAGCATTACTAATTAGAATGTTTGTATTTTGTAAGGATTAGCAACTTAGGTTTGGTGTGGAGTTTAATAGGACAAATTTTTTTTACTGTTGTCACAGTTGATGCCCAAACTATTTTTGCATCTCAAGTGAATTTCAGCAACAGACCAAATGTAGCTTCATTCTTTGTTTTAACAACAAACAATGTTCATTACACGGAGCAAACATCTTGGATTTATTTACACCTTCACCTTCTTGGCTAGAAAACCTTAGGAAGACGTACAACGTTCATCATTAGAACATGATTATGTTGACAGCAGGGTGTTCAAAACAGCAGGGGTCTCACCACATTGATGTAAAAAATCCCGACATGTTCTGGTGATGTTTGGTTCCGTTTCTCTCACACACACAATCCTTTTACCAGAGCAGAAGTCCCTGTTGTTTAGCCAAAGGGCGGCCGCAGTAAACAAGCCTGTCAGGGTAAATAGAGTCTTAAGGAAACTACCGGTTTACAGCCAGTGGGCGACAAGAAGGACTTAATTTATGTTGACTCCGTTTACCCACTCTGACCACAACACAGTTAAAGCCACAACAAAGCTGTTAGGTTATATTAAACCACTCAGTGCCAGCAGACTGACAGTGATAATGTGGAAAATTCAACTGCAGTTTACAGACAGACAGATATTCTTTCTCTACTCAGCCTTTTTTCCATAAGTGAAAAAAATCTGCCAGTTTAGAACTATTACTTTTTTGTTGTTGTTTTTTTAATCTATATTCAAGACTTATTTATTTAAAAACAAGCTCCAATATCTGACTGAAAGGTTACTTGTAAGTTCGTTTTGACTTATTTCAAGTATACAAAGATTTTTCCAGTAGAAACTAAACAAACATCCTTGGAAAGATTTTGGTGTTTTTGCATTGCATGTGTTGATTGGTGCCGGTTGCAGGTTCAGATTTATTCCCAACTTAAAAAAAAGAGAGAAAGTTTAAAGTGTTTTCATTGTAAGTTCAAAAAAGCAAAACAATAAACATGAACAATTTAGCTCATCGTTTAAACGTTTGCACGCCATTATTGTTTTCCAACATTTTTCAGTGGATCCACCAAATTAAACGGTTTTGCTGAATACCTTAAAAACATAAAGATAAATTATATATATATATATATATTAAAATGAATAGCCATTTCAGTCTCGCATAACATTTGCCACAAACTATTGTTCTAGTCCTGACTTACTAGAAGCTTTGACGCCTAAACAAAAATGATGAGTAAACAAAAGTTTGAGAAAAAACAGCAGAATGAATACAGGAGAAGTTACACTCTTCTGTATTTTTCCAGCTCTACACGTTATTTGGCTTGTAGATGGACTAATTAGCATTTTCCTCTAAGCCAATAGCTGTTAGGCTGTTAAACTATTAACACTTTATGCTGTTGCCAGAAATAATTTCATGCAAAAGAGCCAAAACTTTCTGAACCAACCAAATAACAAAGACAGAAAATCGCCTTGAGAAAAAGAAAGACCTGAAGTCTCTTTGATTGTATTTCAAGCAAGAGATTTCACTCACTTCAGTTGCACATGTTAAGGAGTTGAGAGGTTAGCCAGGATTGAACTTATATATTTTCAATCATCATTCAATAATGCATTCACTAATCTCTTGCAGTATTCAAGGAACATCTGGAATATTCCATTTCCTATCATCTATTTTAGGTATGACTCCCTAAAGAATAAAGAGAAAAAACTCTCCTGATTTTCTGTGATTCTGTTTGGTCGTCTGCTAATCAGCAAGCAGATGTTTCTGAGGGACAGATGCCTCACTCAGTCTCCTCCCGTCTCTGTGTCCCACAACCCCAACCAACTAAAAGATAATGTCTGAGTTTCTTACATTATCTAGTTGGAAAATGTTATTGGCTGTAGATAATATAGCTCTTTTTTGCAGTGATTTAATCCCACAATCTGAGTGTCTGGAATTAGCGAGGGCTATCGACACTTTTAGCAGATTGTATAAAATAAATCTATCCAAGGTATTTCTAGTTTGTACTTTGAAGTTTCAAACCAATTATATTTTCTAGAAATGTCTTTTTAGTAACCCATGAGGCCCGTTTCTATTGGCCACTTTTCAAATTGGGAAAGACAAGAAAACATAATCCGAGTAAAGACGGAGAAACGTGTTTTAAAGATTTCCCAGGAGCTCTGCACTTGAATTCTTGCAAAGTATGAAATGTCCCACAACCTCGAGTTAGCGACAGTTACAGTTACAGTTAAATATCTGGACGTATTTCAAAAAGAAATCCGGTTGCATACATGTTTCTGGTGAATGGCTGCACACCAGAGGTTGCACTTTTTTGGTTTTCTGTCACTTTGACTGACGGGATCAAAAACGTCCTATTGATATTTCTGTTGACTCGTCAGTTTTCAATACGATAAGGATGATGTATGCAGTAGTATTTATTCTTTTTTGCTCATTTTCAACTGAAATAAGATTAACTTATTTCAAAGTATGAAATGTCCTGCTAAATGTCTTCAAACACACTCAGAGCTGTGTAATTGTGACGCAACCATCTAAAATGCGTTTCAGATTTGTTTTAGATGGTTGCATCATAATCTAAAATGTATTTTGTTTCCAGTTGTAAACACAGAATGAGGCTAAATTTACTTCACACTTTAAAAACCACAATTTATTTCCGGTGGTGGAAATGTCTTGAAGCTGCCCTGCAGCTTCAGCGATCTGACACCAGAACAACTAAAGCTCTCTTCTCATTCGAACAATTAGCGCTTTGAGTGAAAAGAGACTTAAGCAATTCTGGTAAAAGACTCTGGAAAAGGAATATTGCACATCTGCTTGGGTCCACACTGCAGTACAGACATGATGCTAATGACCGTAATCCAAGTCAGTCAAGCCGTCAGCAAGAATCAAGAAAAGATTATGATTATGATTAATGTGTCTAACTAGAAACACAATACACAGGACTTTTTTTCTATTGTCACATGCAAGTTTTAATAACATAAACTTGAGCTGATGTGCTGCAACCTGCAGATTTTCTATCAAACCGACAATCAAATAAATGTTGGTAATACTGCTGGAGGAGGACAGACCTTATTACAAAAAAATTATTTCAAAATGTTCAATTATAGCATGGAAAATGTACATTTTCCAAATTTGGTGAAGACAAACTATGTCTGTGTAAAGGAATGTAACTAATCTCAAAAGATATAAATACAATAATCAGTCAGCAAAAGTTGAAGTAAGAAAATAAATGTGCTGAGTGGGTTTCCAGTTTGCTGGCCACCCTTGTAGACCAGATGAATCACCATGCAGGCAGCTGCTAAGCCGTCCCTCAAATGCAGAGTAAGCTGCTGTTAAAATGTGCTTCCTCTTCTCCTGCACCCCCACACTGAAAATCCCATTTCTCAGATTTACACGCCGCGGATCGCCCAGCTTTTTCCCAAGTATTTTTCACACCAGTCGAGTATTAATGTCCCAGGGAGCTGCGGGGCTTCACTTTGTACCAAGCACTTGTTTCTTCAATTAGATCTCAGCAGGGTGGAGGGGTACAATGTCGTCGTCGCCGCAGGCTTTTCTCCCACTCTCCCGGCTCCTTCACACACTCAGGAGTGGGTTGATGGGATTAAAGGGACATGCGTTGGTTTGGGTGGAACGCCGGGTATGTTAGCAGGGACTCCATTACGACGGCCCAGGAAGACGATGTGTGGCACGTTTAAGTATCGCAGATATTAAACAGACAAATGGATCCTGCAGATGTTTTAGTCAAAGCTGGGATTGTAGCTTGAAAGACGGAGAGGTAAACTAATTTGTATTAAACAGGTTGTTGTTGAGGAATGTGCGTCTTTACTGTGTGTTTATTTTCGAGTCTGGTTCAGGAGGGAGTTGGTGTTGGCATAATCTACTTAATCTGATTGAGGGCAGGCTCATCTTCACAGCCTCAATAATTGATAGCACCATCTGCCGTGGAGCCGGACCACCGCAATGCAAAGAATTAGGTTACAACACCACAGGCTAATTGCATTTTACTTTAGATTGAGACAAAGACGGTTGACACCAGGTAATTAATGTGGCTTGGATCTGATGTCTTATGCAGGTATGATGTCTGTAAATGTTTGGGTTTGTGGTCGGATACAGCCGGTTTGACATGAAACTAAACCAGATCTATTTTGATTAAATTATACAAGCTTTTGCAGCAAAAATAAATAAATAAAATTCAAGTAAATAAGAGGTTTTGCTAGGCATTTGGAACCTTTCAGCACAAAATTTCTACATTTCTTACCCTTTCAGCACAAAGTTTAAGTATAAAAATTAATTATTCTGTTAAATGTGAAAAGATAATGCAATACTTCTGTGATTTTTACCAGTTTACTCATTGTCAAGTTTTCTATTTACTTGATTAGTGCTAAAGAAAGTGATTTTTATTTTACTTTTAGAACCACTGCATCAAAGTTTTATTTGTTTTATGTAATCAGAATTAGTTTTGAATGAGTGATTAGAGGGATTATTATTAAAACAAAAAAAATTTGATAATTAATTGACAGGAAAGTGGGTAATGAGAGAAGGGGTAAGACATGCAGCAAAGGTCGCCAAGGTCGGGAATCAAACCTGCGACAGCTGCGTCGAGGACTAAGGCCTCCATATGTGGGTTGTGCTTAACCCCTGCACCACCACAGCAAACCCCAGAGGGATTGTTATTTCATTCAGGTTCAATTAAATTCAAATAAGATACTTTTAAGATGCTGTCACTTGGTTCATATCCTGCCATGTTTGCTGGTGTCTTAAAAAAACAGTTTTTTGGTCTGAATATGTCGAAATTTGGTTTGGTGTAAGAAGCAGAGTGTTGAATTCATGCTGTGCTGCAGTGTCATGTTATGTATGACACTGTGTATGACACATTTGTATGTGTATGACACATTTCTGTATTTTTCATATTACAAGTTAATTATTTCAATGCTGTTTGAGATCCACTAAGCGGATAATTAGTCTGATAATTGTTAACCAAATTAATCAAACGACAAGAATAACATTCAGTTTGAGTTGCATTTAAATTGCACCGTTATTGATTCTGTAGCAGCAGTGCATGTATGAGCTATACATAAAAATAAGTTCAAATGGATTTTTGAGATGTCCAAAATTATCTGTGGCAGAATCGTTTATGTTGGGATTAAACTCTGTGCTGCAGCGATAAAGCGAATGACTGAAATGCAACATTTTGCCTGAGGTTTTAACCTCAGAAGGTTATGACGACTTATTTGTGTCCATTCTATGGATTCAGACAATAAACAACAAGTAGAGATAGAAGCAGATATTGCAGACTCTGGTTTAATGTCATGAAAATCAGCAGAGATCCAAACAAACAGTTTATTTTATATATTGAAAAATGGCGTCGGACAGCGAACTGAGAGTGAATTTCTAATGTCCAAGCCAGACAAGACGTTGTTTTAATCCATGTTGTAAACACCATCAGTCACATGAACATGAATAAACTATATAATCTTTATTTGAGGTTCTATTACAAGAGTCAGTTGGCTATCTTTGGTTAAAAGTCACTTCGTCAGCACATTATATTTCATAGGAATCAATTTCAGTGACCTTTGACATATAAGTGAGTGTTTTTACAAGGTAATCAGTGTTTCTTTGATGAATGAGTCCACAAAGTACATTTTCCAATAAATGGCTTCTACATTCGATCTCATCAGCTGCATGCGGAGTCCATGTGTGTTTTTCACATGACCGGACTGTGTTTGTGTTGTTCTTTTGTTTGGCATCTAAATAATTCATTGCCAAGCAATGTTTTAACATCTTTAATTTACAGCACAGAGACTGATAACACACAGTTTTCCCAGATGACGACTGTGCAGGAAATCATGTGCCAATATTTCTGAAACTTAAACAGTTTTATTAATGATATAAACATCAAATGTGTGGAAACAGAGATAGGAAATAAGCTTTCTGAATGTCGCAAGAGAAGTGAAACCTAACATGTTATCTTTAAGTGAAGATACATTGGAGGGTTTTAGGTTTTTGGTTTCAGCTCTTTTCAGAGGATAAATGTACAAAACCAAGACATTATAGTGGCGTAAAGGCAGAAATACAGCTTCAGTGAGATACTTTTCTTATTTGGAAGAGTAAAGTGACAAACGCTATTTCTAATTTTTACCGCTCTTTCTGATAAATCATTGAAACATAATGTAAAACTCAGATTGAAACATTACGCAGACTCGGTAAGCGTTGCAGTATTTTCCCTTCCTTTGTGTTTTCACGCTATCCTGACCCACAGGATCACGACACAAAGCTCTCCTCGTTCTTCTTCCTGTACTCGTCGGGCCACAATAGGTGAAAGAAAAATCGTGTTGGAGAAAACAGTGAAATAAAAGCCGAACGAAGGGCATTTCAGGCTCTCACCTCAGAGGCAGTGCAAGGCTGCTGAGAGCTTTTGTCACAAGTACTTGCAGTTTTCTTTCCCATATCGCGGCATTGTTCAGCAGAAGAGGAGGAGAATCCGGGGAGTGAACCCGTATACGTCTTATACATGCACAGCACAAGCTCATCCTCTCAATAACCTCCCCCCATTGGGGGAAAAGCTCTTTGTTTTATCAGAGCTTTGTCCCAGAGACTGCCTGTTTTCTGAGCCGGGATAGTTGCATTTTTTGTTGCTGACCGAAAAATGTGTCTATATTCGAGTTACCAAATGTGCATTTTGACCTCACCGAGATGTTTGCATCGTGGTTTTGTATCGTTACAGATGAATGTGCAAACGAACAGCAGGGAAAAGACACATCCACGTAAGTCTCTGCATCCCCGGCGTTCAATTTTTATGCACCACAAATCTGGAATAAACTTCCGGAAAACCGAAAAGATGCTGAAAAAAGGAACACTGAGTTCCTTTAAGTCAAAGCTGAAACCCCACCTGTTTAGAGCTGTGATTGATTTCTAGTGACCGGAACGTCGATCAATATATTTGATGCTTGCTCGATGATTTTGATGATGGCGTTTGACAAAATGCAACGTTTATTTGTTGTTCCACAATTGGTTACTGTATGGTTTTATGCTTTGCTGCAATTCAAGGTGGCATTCATCAGTTATGCATTTTATCCTTGTCAAAGAGAACTAACACCAAGCTGACATTCAAAGCTAGTTAATTCCTACCAATTCCCCTTTTGTTCTGCTAGAGTAAACATGGTTACTCATGAATCAGCTGGCAATGAAATGTTTTACGTGTTGATCCAAATCTGGAGGCTTACCTGAGCTCAGTGTAGTTCAGCTCCACTGCTTGAATCAATCCCCCCCCACAGCGGAAATCAAACAGCACAATCCATTATTTGAGGATTAGAGGCAAAGGTTTTTGAGACATTTGTTCCATTTCCTCCTCAGCAGAGGTAAGAGACGGGGGTAAGTCAAATACCGTGTAGTATGTAGGTTAAAGACTGACCTCCGCGTCTGGTAATCTTGTTTAGCCAGACAATTAGCATGAAATTCATACATGCAGCTCATTTTTTGAGTAAAAGTCTTCAGCTTACTTTGCTTTAAAATCAGCCAAGCGGGCAAGGAGACAGAGACAGTCGTAACTCAGTATCATCAGTTTAACTCAGAAATATTTTATCAAGAAGAATTGGATCTAAGAGTCATCATTGGTCTTTACAGGCCTCTGCACTCGCAGCACACATTGAAAACCTGTGACTAAAAAGCTCTAGAAATCAATTACTGACTATAAAAACACACATCTCACCAAAATACAAGGCATCAGTCAGATTTGCTACGTTTAAATGAATGCGGTTGGTTTATTTATTTATTTCTTAACAATGTCAGTGTTGTGTCTATGTCCAAGAACGAGGTCAAAGTCGTGTGTGTGTGTTTCTGTCTCCCCGAGTGATTCAGAGTCATTTAATTACATTTGCTGGAGGAGCTGGTCTCCAGTCTGTCCTCATCACTTTCCCTCCGTCTCATTCTCCTTTCTGTCGTCGTCCTGCCTCACAACAATTCCTCTATCCTCCACCTATTAGTCACAGGCCTGCACCGTCATGTAGACCCACAAAATCCTTCTCCAGAGCTCCGGTTGGTACGGGGTGAAACCCACATTCATGCACATACTAACACAAATATGTGTTAGTATGCATGCAGGCCGACACATACATTAACCAAAGGAGTGCAGGGTCACGGATTGCAGTCTTTTTACATCAGGTTCTGAATATTAATGTGTGGGGACGGATAAGCAGCCGTGACAATCCCTTTAAGGCCCAGACGTTCTCTGGTTGGTGCGTCTGCTTAATCTTTAGCTTAAATTTATGCAAATTTGGGGTTTTTAAGTGATGCACACTGTGATGTTTTTTTGGTTCCAGTCTGTGTGGTTCTGTATTTCCTTCTAATTATCTTGATACATTTAAAGTGATTCAGATCATTAAAAAAAAAAAAATTCTTTCTGCTTCACCTGTCCAGAAGGGGGCAGCAGCTGTGCTTGCAGCCATCACCCTCCTCGTTTGTGATCTTTAGGGCGGCACATTGTAAAGAGAAAAAAGAAAAAGGAAGACTACATTTCCATTAAAATATAAAGAAATTTCTGAGTTTGAAAAGTCACAAATTTGCTAGAAAAACACAATTTTTCTCTCAAAGAAGTTTCTGAGACTGAAAAGTTGAAAATCTCACCCCAGGTACAGTCTAGTTATTTCCCCAAAAGTCTTAAAAAAAGGCTCTGAGCTCCAAAAGTCTGCAGCGGCTTCTCCCGATGAAGACATCTTTTGTTATACAGAGCAATGTTTAGCCATTCAAAAGTCATCGCCTGCATAAAGATGCGACACGCACAGCGTGAGATTAATCAGGCTCGATTAGAGATGGCGCCGCTCGCTTCTTAGCTCCCCTCGGCTTCTCTTAACCGTTGCTGCCTCACCCTTGACCCTTAGCCCTGCTCCTCCTCCTCCAGCCCTCATCGTCTACCAAATCCTTTAATCTGGTCTCCTCGGTGACCCTTTCCTTTATGCTGTCGACTGGTACAAGTCAGTGCCCACGCCCCATGAAATCTGTTGGTCAGCGCTCCCAGCTTAGCCACTCTCCTCCTGGGAAGAAGAAGAGGGAAAAAAAGGGAGCAGGAAAGAGAGTTTATGGCTGGAGTACAATTAATCAAGAGAGATTAAAAAACAGACTGAGTGGGAACGACTGCAGTTCATTTTGTAACCTACTTTTTCCAGGATTGTTGTGTTATATGATGTGCTTTTGCTTCATTTCTGCCATAAATGCCATATATTTCAGATGCCTTGCCTTTTTGTTTTATTGACAGGAATTGCAGAAATCACACCAGAGAATGAAAAATTGGAACTATGAAAGTTATCATAGCATGTAATCAAGCCAGATTCTTAGCTTTACCTAAATTTACCTTTTCATTAAAACCTGACTCCATCCACACACGTTTAAATGAACTAAAGTACAACACTTGTTAAAAAGCTTAACATGGATTGATTTAAAAGCTATTAACAAGAGTGATTTAGTTTAGGGCTGTCATCAGTCATGAAGGTTTTGTTGCTGATATGGATGTTTTATTTCAGAAGAGGTGTGAACCTTGACTTGGAGACATTAAATTGTGATAATCCTTTGGATGCCCATATTCATGTTTATAACGCGATTGTTATTTTCTTGTAATAGTCAGTGATTTTTATATAGGCTACTTTCTTAATAGCTTGCTTTGAAAAACAAAACGCTAAGCAACACTTTTCCAAAACGTGAATGATTGTGATGTTTTCACTATCATTTTTTCTCTTACCTTTTTCTATAATTTTACACAAGATTTATCCATAAAACAGGTATTTTTCTTCATGAAACTGTTTAACTAAACCTCATGAAAGTCGGACAGTTTTGGAGGAATTCTCTCTGTTCCTGAAGGAAGTTAATCCTCTGCGCACCTACCGGCGTGACGTCACCAGTACACCTGGACCCCCCTGTCTCGCGCAGCTCGTGGAGGGCGGGGCCACCGGCTGCAACTCGGCGCTCGAGCCTCTCTGCTGAACACATCCTCCGCGCGAGCCGCTGCCACCGCGTTTCTGTGGTACCGCTCCTGCGCGCGCTCGGGACCGAATCCAACAACCCCAGAGCGATTCGTTCTTCTTCAAACATCCAAACATTTTTATATATAAAGGAATAAACGGTTTTGTTTCTCTTTTTTTTTGCCCCCCCTCCAATTGGGACAGACTCGGAAAAAGCGAGGAACAGAGCGGAGCGTGAAAAGCGAGGCTGTTCGGATTATTACAGCCCGGGACAGTGGACATTATCCCCAGCAGAAGTCGGCACTTTGACTTACTTCGCTGCGTAGTTAAGAGTCCGGTGTATTCAAATAAAGCTGCTGTTTTGCTTTATTGGTGGAATACAAACGCTTCCCATTCGCACCGAGCGGATGCACTTCTTTCTGTGCGCTTTGTGCAAGACGGTAGCTGGTGAAAAGACTTAACCTGTAGAAGGATAACAAAGTAAAACGCGTTTTTTTTTTACTATAAACCCGTTCAGGTGACGCTGCAAACCCGGAAACTGGCTCAGGATGCGCGGCTGAAACGAGCCTGTTGGTGAAGTCGGGTCTGCTGTCGTTGCGGGGATGGGAGACGGGATGACCCTCAGCGGTGCGCTGCTCGTTTTGGTCCCGATGTGCTGCCTGCTGCCCGGGAACTGCCTCCCAACGAACCAGGGCGGACCTAGAGGTGAGTACGATCCAGAAGAAGTAGTAAAGTGTCCGCGCATTTATCTTTTCACTTTGTATTCGTGAAATCAGAAACAATCCAGAGAGAGAGAGAGAGAGAGAGAGACTCCTGCAACTTTATGGATTTATTTTTATTTTTATTTATCATTTTTACTTACATGCATGGTTGACCAAAATGAAGCATGACTTTAAAATCTTTTAACCCGACTGTTGTGTTTGTTGCCATGCGTCGCAGCCCGGGTTTTACGCGCTCCAAAGCGCAGAGCCCAGCCGCTGCCTCCAGCCTTTGTTGCAGGAGTTGATAAATGGGGATTTCTGGCCAAGAAAGCAGGTGCCAGACTTATTCTGCTACAACCCCGACAACAAGTGCGCTGGCTGGGCAGAAGGAAACTCAGAGCTGCAGGGCGGGTTGATCCAAACACGCGTCGGGCTAAGAATTTAAAGGAACACTTCGCTCAAACGAGTTGTCTGCATGGAGGAAATTTATTCTCGTTTTGCAAGAACAGGCAAGGATCAGGTTATGCAGCTTTGCAGGGATTTATTGTTTTGCTCATCCTCACTCAGTTGTGTTTCCAGCAGAATGCATCAGTAAGAATAATCTTTATCCTAATTTCAGAGATGTTTGAAGTGATGCAGAGTTAAAGGGTGATACAGATTTAATATGAGTGAGTGAAGGGGGAAGATAAGAAAAGCATAGCAAGTTAAATCTTTCTGCTCGCATTATCAACACGTGTGCAGGGTCTTATTTCTCCACAATGACAGCATCAAATACAAACGTCACTCTTTGATTTTGTGAACCAATGGGAGATCCATTATAATTCACTTTCTTTGAATCTGTTCATGAAACAGTTCAATCAGTTCTTTTTTTCTTTCTTTTTCTGTATTTGATGCCTGGTGGTTTAGTCCAAGCCAGTTCCTTCTCTCCCCCATGTGACGCTGCTCACGGCTGGGTTCAGCAAAAAGATTTAGAGGCTGCGTCACTCTGTCCCGTTGACCATTAGGCTGCTCTCAGGTCACCTGACGGTATTAAAGGGCTTTGCTCCCTCTAGCTTTATTCTGCAGCTGAGTCTCCTCCCATCCACATCTACACTCTTATACTTGAAAGTTCCCTGTTTCTGAATGAAGCTGAGTGAGTTGGGCACTGTTTTATACTATGATGGAACTGTGGGCAAATGCACTTTGATTGAATGACGAGACAAACGGCAGCAAAGGGCAATGAGGGGAATGTTCAGATATGTGGCACCTCAGAGTGGTGACTCTTATTTTTGCAGTAGGACATTTATAAATGAGGACAGGCATTTCTAGTTTGTCTGCACACAATGCCTACTGGTTTTAGTGAAGTGTTTTTTTAAAGTGATTCTGAGAAGTGGAGAGCTGCTGCCGACTCTCAGCCTTTCTCTTAGAAACTCATTTCACTACTGAACAACTCTCGAAGCCTATCGCTCTTCTCCACCTACTCCACCTGTGTTATACCTTAAACTGAACTGACACCTCATGCATAAGTAAGTGGAAGGGAAATGTGGAGAGGAAGATAAAGGATTCATTGGGTGTAAATGAAAACGGGATGATGCAACTTCAAAGCTACTAGGATATGCGCTAGGCTTCTGTTAGAAAGCATCAAGAGAAGCAGCTAAGTAGACTGTTGTAGCTCTGGAGGAGCTGCAGAGAGATACGGCTCAGTTTGGAGAATCTGTTGACAAGAAAACCTTTAGCCATGTAGTAACACATCTGGAGATCTATAAAATACCCATAACAAGACTTGTCTGTATAAAACATGCAAGACCAGGTGTAGGGACCACTGACACATTGAACAGCCAACTTGTGGAAGAAGGAGCTGTGCTAAATGAGCAAAATTGAGCTATTCGGCATGGAAGGGAACAAGATAAAAGGCAATCCTGGAAGAAAAGCTATTAGAGACTTAAGACTGTGGGAGAAGTTCAACATCCAGTAGGACAATGACTCTGAACATTACAGCTAGAGCTACAACATAATGGTTTAGATCAGTGTTTGGGTGGCCCAGTCAAAGTTCAGACCTACATCTTATAGTGAATTTGTGGCAGGTCTTTATAATTACTGTTCACAGATGTTGAGCTATTTTTCAAACAAAGTAGACAAAAAAATGATCTTTAGATATACAAAGCTGGTGGAGTCACTCCCCAAAATACTTGTAGCTGTAATTCTAGCTAACAGCGGTTTATTTAAAAAAATGACTCAGAGGTCATGAACATACACTTAGACCTTTATTTATTTATGGATACCTTGAAAATCATTTCCCCTTTACAATAGTGTGCAAAAGTTCAAGGTGGTTGAACATGAAGGGAGTCTTTAAATGCACTCAGATGTGACTGTTGTTGAGAACTTGAAATGTTTCAGCTGCTGAGTTAAACAGTGATCATCTTTATAATGAAATGTCTAAAGACTGTGCTTGCTTAAGTGGCATTATGGTGCACAAAAGCTTCTTACGTAAGGCACAGTTGTTGGTGTACACAGTAAGTCAGGCGATGTGTGAAGAGTAACATCCAGGAAACATCCTGCTTCCAGGTACCACTCTTATCTGGTCTGCTAACGTCCTACGTTGCTGCGGGAGTGAATGATCTGCATCAGAAATATGGTACTTTAAGCAAGTTTGACACATTTTATTCTTCTTGTAGCTTCTGTTAGCATTAGTGTTTGGTGATGGTTGTTGTGCGACTCGATGAAACTGCACAAGGCATAATTGGTTTACCCTCGGGTTGAAGAAACCACTCTAGCTTACCCTGTCCCAGTCAGTTTCACTGGTTTAGCACCAGTTTTAATGCTTCTCACGTGAAACTCGTTAGGAAGTCGCCAAACACGGGGCATTGGAGGGGACTGTGGCCCACCCGTGTAGCCACTTAACGGGTCCTCTGATTTACGGTGAGAAAAACGAGAGCGATGACTTTGATTTCCCTGGCTGGTCAGGAGCTCCATAGGTGTGTAAGCACGCTCTTGAGGCCACCCAGTGTCCACCGATTGGATCTCCTGAGTGGGCCTTCAAAACTGTATTTAATCTCTGTTTGCAGTCAACAGAAGCTTTGCAGAATCACCATTGAAGCACAATTTCTCACCCTAGTAGCCATTAGATTTAAGATTTATCACCCTCTTGTGACATTTTGTCTAAAAGCCAACACCTACTTGGATAGTGGTGATTCCTTTGTGGTATTAGAGGAAGAGCTATCATTTTGTTCCATGCTGCTGTATGTTTATGTCTGTTGTGGGAATGTGTGTACTTTTGGTGGTCATTAAATGAGGTCTAATCAGTGGTTCTTGGGAATTTCACATATATTTTGTGAGCTAAAACTTGACAGGATGATTCTCAGTTAGGCGTGAATGATTTCGTGGGTTGAAAGGAATTTCACTACTTGGACAAATGTGCAGCGTCTTCGGCTATCTTTCTCTGGATCGATAGATGCAATGCTGCCAGACCACATGGTTTTAATTATGCCAACTTGACCACATAAATATCACTCTTTTTTATGAGAACTAGTTTTAATGTCTGTTTGAAGCATTACCTATCAGTTTTAATTAAATTAGATGTATATATTCCAATGTCTCCACATATTGTGTTTGTTAATTGGTACTTTTGGCTGGTATTTTCCCGTTGCTTCATTGACAAGGAATTGTCCCGGATGGCTTTGAATTGTAACGGTTTGTCTTCTAAGTTCCTTAATTTGACTTTTGTTCTGAATAAACATAATTTATAAAATTTTGAAATAACAGTTTCTCCTTTTGACAGGCTTGCACAACATGGCAGCTCCTGCAGTATTTGTTTTTTTAATCGATTGTCTGGCTCACGATGATCATTACTCTTTGTCACTGCAGTATTTCCACAAGATTGTCATGGGATTAGACAAGAAATTTTGTAACCACTGATTTGAAGCATGCCTTGCCTGTGAGAATGTGGACCTCAGCTGATTATGTGTTTGGGTTGTTGCTGCATTGTTGTGTCCCCCTGGAGATTGTAATGTGGTTATACAAAGAATTAAAAAAAACCTGCCTCCTCTTTCTTACCCCACCATCCCATTGTCTGTTTCTCTGCCCCTCTGCTCCATCCGTCCTGGAAATGGAGCTGATGGGGTGTGGTGGAGCTAAGTGCTTCCAGGGGAATGGAGGAAGGTTTCACAAGTGCTTTTAGCTCTTCTTTCAACCCTGCCTGATAAGCCCTTGTGTTTAAAACTGGGCTTCCTATCTTCCACTTTTTCAGGCGCCAGCATAAATAGTTAGAATCGGTTTCCTGATTCCAAACTCGCATGCAATATTGTCTTATTTTTCTTTTTCTTGTACAATGTCCCCTGTAAAAGTATTCATATTTTTTCACATTTTGTCACTTTATAGCAGCAAATTACAATGTATTTGAGAGGGTGGCCTGAATTGATTTGAATATGGATTGAGCCAAATAAAGAAAACCTATGAGAAGCTGCAAAAGACTTGAAGTGAAAGACAAGGGGTGAAGGTTCACCATTCAGAAGGACGATGACCCTACTAGACATCCAAAGCTACAACAGATTTAATGCATATTTATCACAAAGAGATAGTGAGAAGGTGAACAGGTTTTTCAGTTAGTTTGAATTATTTCTTTCAGCTGCTACTTTGAAAATGTTTCAGCTTCTACATTTTCAGTGCAGCTGAAAATGTAGCAAATGTTTCAGTATTGGTCCCTTTTAAAACAGAGTCTACCAAACTAACGGGTGTGAAAACACCATGCCAGCAATAATCTGTCAGATTTTACTTTTTTGAGTAATGTCTGTTTTATGCATGCAGTTTCTCACCTGTGGTTGTGAAATGAAAATTTTAGAGAGACAATAAGCCAGAGAATATCCATTTGAAATCATGATGTCATGAACACAAGATAAGAGAAAGACTGAATGAATGAGTGATCAGATGAGTGTGCCGTTTGCTGTCGTAGACCACCTTCAGGAAATACTTTCTCACTCCTCTTTATGTTCGTCAGCAAAGTTCATTAACGTTCCATACGCTCTGACTCATAATGGCCCCTCTATAAAGTCCAGACGCTGTCTCTGATACACAGAAGTACACAAGGATTGTTGGCCATACAAACCCTTTTGTTGTTTGTCAGTGGTGAGCCCACAGTGGCACTCCTGTGACTGAGAACCAAACAACTCGGAAGTCAAAGGTCACATACATATAATCAAAGTCAAGCAAATTTATGTTCATTCCCAGTGGGATTGCATGATCTATGCCATTCTTTTCACTGTCATGACTTTGCGTCTCTTGTTCTGTTTCGCCAAGTTCAGGCTTGGTGAACTTTCCGAACTGTGCGATGGGTCAACGACATGCTTGATGGATTCCAGCATTGTCTTCAGCCGTTCATTCATTCATTCATCCCGCCTGCCTGGTTCTCACTCCCCCGTTCAAGGAAAGCTCATGAAATATTCGTGCCTTGTGTCAAAACCCGCCTTTTTGGTGAGTTAAGTATTCAGGAGTTGAGCAACGACTGCATTTCTGTGTATTACCTTCAGAGTGAAAGCATTTATCAGGACCTCATTGGGATTCTCACCTGCTTTCCTCTTCTCATTTCCCTCGGCAGATAGAAAATCCCATCTGATAGAAGGTGAGCCGAGTCCAAATAAAATGCATGGAGAGTACTTTTCTGCATCTAGATGAAGAAAGCACACCTACACTGTAGACGCCTTAAGCTGTTCATTTGTGTATTCTGCTTGTGGGCTGGTATTTATTACCATCTATCACATAGATAAGTTTTTAATCATGGCCTTGAACTCAAAGTAAAGTAAAAAGAGAATAAAATGTGGCGAGACAGTTATTGATTGCTTAAGACATGTTGGACTTTTGAAGTATTTCTGTGCAAATTTGGGTTGCGAGGAATGAAAAACAAGTGGATCGAGGTCAAAATGTTTCAGAAGATACGTGACAGAAACTAAGAGATATTGATGACCTGAAAAAAAAGAATAGAAGAAGAGTAATTGATCTGTCTCAGTTAGGACAAAACAAACTAGACACACGGGGCCGATACGCATCACATGTTTGAAATGAGGTCAGAGGTCAGGCCGAGTCACTTGGCTGATTCCGAGTCGCTGCATCCACTTAGCCTGTTAGCGTCTCTGCTATCTCAGACATATGGACACACACGTACTCAGGTGCAGTCAAAGAGTCGGCGACTGTTTACTCAGACAGATTAGAGGTCCTGAATCCAGAAAGGTCATCAGCTGTTTGACCTGTCAATTTATTAGTCTGCTTTTATCTGTTAGGGTGTTTGCGTGCGTGAGTGTGTGTGTGTGTGTGTGTGTGTGTAGGTCATAGAGGACATTTAATAATGGAAAACCATGGATGTGAGGGCATGCTTCATCTAAATGCTACATAAAGAACTTTGCCTTCCAAATCTTGGAGCTTTTTAGATTTTGATAATCTTTATACACTCATACAATTGAATCTGTAAGGGTGAAAAGAATGATATTGAAGTTTGTCACAGTGAAGTAAACTGTTACTCTTTTAGGTAGAAAGTAGTTCCTAGCTTATCCTGCTGTGTTGACTGACAAAATCTTTTATTTGGCTTGACTGGTAGCAGTTTGGTTAATCTGTAGAAAAATGAATGTTTGCTAAGCAAAAGTCAAGATATGTAAATTTTGTAAGTGCTGTAAAAACATCACCACTGGTAATACGATGGGTGCTAACAATGCTAAGTACGTTAGCTTTGTATTCTTGGCGTCTAATGTTCAGCTAAGAAGGAGTTCTCCTAGGACACTTAAATTTGATTTAAATTTAAAGTACTTTGTAGGAAAAAATGAAACTTTGACAAAGCAACAGAAAAAATACAAAAGATCTGTAAGCACTGTGAGAATACAATGACTGGCTGGCTTTTAGCTGCTAACAATGCTAAAATGGTGATGCTAGCAGTTGTTTTATAGATTTCCGATTGTCAGCTAGCACCACTAACATGACAGCCTGGACTGTTTTCATGTGTCATTTCATGTTAGTAGAATGATGTACCAAGTCCTGCCAGAACAGGAGAGTTTCTGTCTATCTTAAGAAGCTAGTGAAAACTCGACCATCAGAGATTATTATCTCCTAGCGCCTGCCTTGTACTTCCCATCCCCCTCTGCTGCACTTTTTGCTTTTCCTGTGCTCCTACAAGGTCACCTCTGACAAAACCTGACTTATGGTCTTTCCTGTAGATGGTTTATTGTTAGCTTTGATATTAACTGCACTTCTAAATCCTCATAGATTAAGTTGACTTAAGGAAAGCCTTTGCTGAGTTTTGTATCAACACTAATCTATTTAACTGTTTTTTTAAAGAATGAGGACTGCATTTGATTTTCTAATCTTGTAAGCTGAACTTCGGTTCCTTAAGACACATCTTAAGATTTATAAAAACGTCATTTTATTTTTGAAAACACAGGAAAGGAGCATTTTAAATGCATTTTTAGGATTAAGATCACTATAGGATGAGCATAAAAACTGCTCTTTTCGAGGATTCTTTCAAATGTTTTCTGATTTGTGAAGCTTTTGTTCTGTTTGATGTTAGAATGCTTACCTTTTTCAAAAAATTTGGTAAAATCTCATCTCATTCTTGCGAATCCAATATTTTCATTGTCTCGTCTTTTGAGCTGAACATATCATTTCACCTTCTCATTTGACTCATAATGACATGAGCTGCTGAACCTGAATGCATGCTTAATGTTGTGTGTGCTGGTCTCTGTGTTTGACCTGTGTCAGCAGTAGAAAAACGTGAACACTCTGCTCCTCTACTCTTCCTTGAACCCTTTCCTGCAGGAAATGCACATAAACAAACACACACTTCATCAAACCACGCTTGTTTTCAACCTTTAGATCCCTTCTTTCCATGGGACTTTGTGAACAGCATGCTGTTGTCCTTGTGTCTGTATCAAAAGGTAGACGTATTAACCTAGTCAAATCAACGATGCAGTGAGCAGTCAGCGGTTTTTTTCCCCTAGATTTGTGCCTGCTGGCATTTTTTTTACCCTCTGTGACAGCTGAAAGCTGGAAAAAGCCACCGTGTGCAGACTACTGAGTGGAAACGTCTGGTTCAATTCAGTTTCACGCTCTTCTCATGGCACTGACACTAAAACAAAATAACAAGCTATGCCACACAGCGGCACAACGGCGTCCCACATACGTTCAAACACATTAAGTATGATGCATATTCTTTAATCCAGTTGGATGTGGCATTCTTTGGCCTAAAAATTACAACTTCCTGACAGGATATGTTGATGTATTCTTTAGCAAGGCCTCACACTTCACCTAAACATCTATCAAGTTTCTTTCCCATAAAGCGTCATCTCTGCCTAAATTCAACATTTTGGAGCAATCTTGTTGACATTTCTAAACCTTCTCGTATTTTACAATGTACAAAGGTGCTTGATGAAAGGCTTGAAGGATTCACTGTGGAGCTTGGCTGTGATTGGTCAGAGTCCCCTGCCTGTGTGGGCTGCTTTCTCCTACAAGTTTGCGTTGTTGACAGTAAACACGACGTCAGGGAAGTTGAAGGAAAGCTCAATAATCTGCTGTTTTCAGTGACAAACATCCCACAAATCCACCTGTAAATACCCTGATTTCAGGGCAGAAACAGACTTGAAATAGATGATTGTACTTCAATTCTTAAAGACGTATATAAACTTAGTCTATATATGAGACATCAAAGCACCAGAAGTTGGTCCAGAAGGTTGAATTTCTTACTACCATCTTGTCTGACTAAAGGACTTTAAGTATTTTTCTTGTTTTTATTTGTTGGTTTGTGTTCAAATTTACTTTCCACAGGTTTTAACACGAATTTGTATTTTTCAAAAGCATGAAAGTAAAATTAGAGATACACTGACCAGAGAATTTTACTGATTTTTCTGGTTTTGAGCTGATTTAGATTTTTTGTTTTTAGAACCATTACCATTAATACCTTCTTTTTACCCCTTTGTGCTGTTTTTAATCTTATAAGTTAAAAGAAGTGACGCCTTTTTCACACTGTCTGAGAAAGGCGTCGCTGTAAAACAGCGTTTTACTGTTTGTCCTTTTTCTTAAACAGAGTCAAATCGTGGAGCTAATACTTAAAATTGGATAAGGATCTTTCATTTGTTGTTATCATGATTAACAAGGTTAACTTTACTTTGTTAAAGTCTTAGTTAGAAAATATAAATCCTTACCTTATGTGGTTTTCAAACGCCTGTTAGCATTTCCAAATCCTCCATTTTAAAAATAAGGTTAAACGCTTAAAAGCATGAAAAAAAGACCTGTTTTCTAAATAAACCAAGTTTAAACCCAATATTAGAAACAAATAGGGATGCACAGTATTAGGAAGCATTGCATTAGTGTAAAACTATTGCTGAATTTAACAATAATACTCTTTTCCTTCTTTTCTTTGTGAGCTTTGGCTTCCAGAACTTACATTCATGGCACTTAGATTGCAATCATTACACCACATCCATCATCCAAGACGACCTCTGTCATTGCAGAATTGCACATATTGATATTCCTGCAGCTTTGGTACGAATTGACATCCTGCAGCCGATGACGCTGTGTCGTGTCTGAAAAACTCGGCTACAAAATGACCAAAACTGAAGAAGCTACAGCCTCTGTTGTAGCAGCCACACTAAAGGTTGAACACACCTCCATATCAGCTACAATTTGCAGCAACCAAATTCATGAGTGTTAACGTCTTTTAGTTATGTTCATAATTAAATTACAACATAGCAAATTGAGCGTGAGATTATGTTACAACATAATAAGAATAAGAGGTAACATGAGAACAGCAGTAGTTATTTTGATATAATAAAAAATAGAGTTAAATGCATTTTGTCTTATTGGTAATACCTAGGGCCGTGTTAACAGGGTAACAGAGTAAATATAGGATACTCAGATCATTATGAGTCACAAAACATAAACTGGATTTTCTGGTTGAAAAGTAAGCATGACACTGGTTCAGCTGGTTTGCCAAAGGAAACCAGCTGAACCGTCCTGCTTATCAACAGGATGTGTTGTGTGAACGCGAGAAAGAAACATGTTAACTTACATACACTAACCAATCGTATGACGTGTTATGAAACCCGGTTATCAAAAAGAGCAGCAGCTCATCTGTTGCTCACAAATGAAGTCTTCAAAGAGAACCTGAGAAACGGATCTTTTAAATTAAACGAATAAACCAGGAGGAAGTGCTGCTGCTGATGTGTGTGTGTGTATATAATGGACCCAGATCCATTTCCTCTATGCCAGGTCTCCCTTTGGCAGGCTAGTAAATCAAAGCACCTCTCTTCACTTCTTCTCCCACAGTTTTTTATGCCTGTGTGCGTGTGTGTGTGTATGTGTGTGTGTCTTGGCAGTCACGTTTGGCACATATTGTATGAGGCCCATTTCATCCTCTCACACACATGCTTGCTCACACAATGACAGCTTGACAGTAAGGGCTGCCCTGCTGCGCCAACTTTGAATTCATCGATTGATCGAGACTTTCTCAGCTGAAAGTTTTTGTAGTGTTTTGCACCCGTGTGTGTGTGTGTTGGTTAAATTTCAAAGTTCACGCTGTATGTTTTTTTTGTTGTTATTGATTTCCAGTCCTCCTGTTTTGTTTTCATGATGCTCTTTTGGCATTTTGACGTACGCTTCTGTTTTCTTGTGTGCTAGCAGGACTGTCTGTGTGTGTGCGCTGTTAAAGGAAGCACGGCAACACCGGGACTTAATGACAGGAAACAGGCTTAGGCAAACATAAAGGAAAGCTGTCAGCAATCCTCCCCACCTCGCACACAAACACTCCCAGATAAACGCAGCCGCAAAGGTGTTTAAATACAGATGCTCACACACAAAAAAAATTAAAAAGCAAAAGATTTTGGCAAATATGTCACAGTTGTGCAAGTCTAGATTTGAAGAATCTTTCCTGAACATAAATTGGATACAAAACAGGAAATAAAGTTTGTTTACAGACAGTTTTCATGAAGCACCTGAATTATATCTAAAATGCCATATGTCGCCCACTGACATATCTTGCCTACCATCTAGAGCTATTTATTGTTTATTATGTACATTATTTATTAAAAAGTCAAGTCTTCTTAATGCTGCAAACCTTCATACAGAGGTTTAGTTTGCAGGACGTCTCCTGCAGCACCAGGTTCAAGGCTTTTGTTTATTCCCACAAGCTGCTGGATGGACAGGAATGTAAGGGAGGAAGATTGACCTCAAACTGTGCAACACAACCTGCTGATAATCCAAAGCAGTGCTCTGGGTTTCATTTAAAATATTTCTAGAAAGCTAATTTAAAAGGCAGAAGTAGTCCTTAGATATTCTGCTGCAAGTGTAGAGGTCCGCCTTCATGAGGATGTGTTGGCATCATTAAAACAGAACTCAATTTCCTGTCTGAGATTGTTGAAAGACGCTCAGAGTCAACGGTCGGCACATATTTTCACAGGAGAAGCTTATTTTCTGACTTGGGTTTATAATCCAGTTTCTGATCAGCTGTTTAAAGAATCAAAAATGCTTCCACTTGCAAAGTTGTTCATGCTGAGCTAAATCAGTTTGCAGTAGAAAATAATAGCTTCTCTTTGGGTTAATTCAGTTCTACACTTCAGTTGCTCTTAACAACGGGTTGCAACACTTTTCTTTGGTACAGTTTTCAGGTATTATATAAATCAAAACTATTGATTTAAATCAATTGTACCATATGGTCCTTTACTGGTAAAGTTACTGACCTTCTGCAAAATAGTGATGCTAGTGGTGACCAACGTCCAGTACGACGGAGAAAAGCATCATCTCTGGAGGCATTGGAGGAAAGATTTGAGTTAAGGGGAACCAATAAGTTTAATGCATTTAGTTGAAAAACTACTAATCTTCTGAGGGCAAATTAACCGTATGGATGCAGAAACACTGAGCATCATCTGTAGCTTAGTTGGGGTTAGAGAAAAGTGGTGAATTAAAGATTAAATCAAGGTTAGATATTGTGGTTAATTGTACAAAACGATTGGAGGTTCGTTTTACAGTAAGGTTAGCTGCACAAGCTTGTATTTGCTTGTGCTTCTGTGGACAAACTGCTCATTAAATCCTTGCTTCTCCGATCCCTATACCTCCCCTTGGTCTCCCTGCTCTGCTCTCCTTATTGTGGTTTATTTTAATTGGAGTCTGAGGTGGTAATTACAGGGAAGGAAAGGGTGGGAGGAGGGGGAGGTAGGAAGCCAAGGCTGAGGAGACGGAGGGGAAGCAACAAGGAGTTGGTAGGAAAAGAAGTGTTTGGTTTAGATGGAAGAGGAGAATGAAAACACCTTTTTAAGTAGGTCAGTTATGCAGAGCTGACCTAAACATTTTATACTTTGAGTTTTGTGTAAAAAGTTTGATAGCGTAAATAAGTCAGGCTTTATCCTAAAGTCGGATCTGCTCTGAATAGTCAAACAGTCCGATAGGCTCTTGTGAATCATTTGTACATAATTACTTTTATGTGAAATAAAAAAACAAAAAACAAAAACAACACATTTACTTTTAAAAACCGATGCGACTTTTCCACTCCATTGTTAGCCTGTATTATTTTTCTCATTCGCACATAACTCCCACGTGTGAATTCTGCCAAAACCTCACCTCTGCATTCGGTTGGCGTCGCTGTTTTTTTGTGCAAGGTGTCTGCAGGGAGTAACCTGTGTTAATCGAGGTACAGTCAGCGTCCCGTTCCCTCCTGCTGTCTGGAACGCTCGCACACGCTCACGCCCAACATCGCTGCAAAACCCACCGCGCTGTAAGGACACATTAATGCTGATCCACATTATCATAATTGAGGTGTCTGTGGAGCCTGTTTGTGTGTTTTTGTGTGTGCGCGGCTGCGCGCCCGTGGGGAATACAGATGCAAGCGAGAGAGGGTCTTTAGTGCCAGACAGACACTGTACTTTCATCTTTTTAGCTTAACATTACAATGAAGGACAGACCGTGTGTGTTTTTGTGTGTGTGCGGTAAATCATAGGCTGGGAAAGCCTTCTGAAAGCATCGTCGCTGATCTAGAGAACGTATCAACATCACAAAGCTCTACATAGACACTTCACGGATGTGGATGATGGCGCTTTCACACCATCATCACATCGACTGAGCTTTTGTTTTGATCATGATCACAATCAAAGCTCCAGGAAATTACAGACAACACATTTCTTGTTTAGTTATTAGACCAGAACTGCACCTTTTTAAAGGTCTAAACTCCTGAATACATGGAGAGTGAAGCTTCTGGATACTGATCTGGATGTGATTTAAAGATGCAATTAAGGGATTTGAGTGACCTCACTCCTCAGAGTGCCGTCAGACACCACAGCAGCCCCTCCGTCTTGGTGAATCTCATCAGATTAAGTGCTTTTATACAACGGCTACATGGAGCAGACTGAAAATTACATCCCTGCAGTCCAGAGTTGATTAATAAAATACTGCCCTGATATGTAGAGGCTGCCTAGCAAAGCACAGGCATTGAAAGGAGACACAAATCCAGCCGGGTTTTCGGACACGGCCGTTTATCCTTGAATATTAGGATGACATCATAATCTGTATGAGTCACTGAACAATTTTAGATATCATCTGGTGTAGTGGTTTCTAAAACTTTTATGCCTTTGACTCTCAAAATAGCAGAGTGAAATTAACTACTGGTTGAGTATTCAAGCAACACAAACAGCATCTACAGCTGCCTTATGTTCTTTTTTATTTATATTTAAGAGCAGGATGAAGTTTGCATACTTTTCTTCTATGCATCGGTTTCCTCCAGGTACTCGTTCCTCCTCTCCGTCCAAAATATTAATGTCGATTTAACTGGTTACGCGACATATTTTCCTCTGCTCTGCAACCTCATTCAGTTCCCGCCGGGAAATCCAAAAGTAATTCCAGGTCAGATAAGATACAGTCTGAAATCCCGCCTTGCGTTTCTGTGCTGACCCTACAGCAAAGCGGTGCAGCAGATTCCTCCGAAGCCAGAGACACGTCCTTATCAGACGACCCCAGTTGTCTCCTTTTGATGCGTGAGAACAGCACATCTCTGAAAGCTTAGACACGTCTTCATCTTATCTTTGGGTTGGTGGTTAGCTTCGCTTCAAAGCAAGCCAGACTCTGACTCGGCCCTAAAGTTTCTTTTTCCTCATGCAAAGATAAAACAAAAACATTGTCTCCTGAGCTTTTACTTTTTTTTTATCTTTGTGTTTTGCTGATGTTTTAGTAAATGTTCATGTTCTGTTCCATTTTTCTGTCTGTAGATTTTCATATTGAAAAAAATCATATTTTTTTTCAATATGATTTTTTTTTCATATTGAAAAAAAAATCTAGATTGGGTCTTGGTGACGATGTTCCCAATCCATGAAGACAGATCTATTCAGTCTAATTCTATGCTTTATGCTCTTCATGAGATACAAACATTTAAAATTAATTCATCGCCGTTTTTCTGTATCAGATCGATTTTGGCCGATATTAAACCTCAGATATCGGTATCAAAAGTGAAAAAGGTGGATCGGTTCTGTTCTTTTAACTTTTTATGTCAGCGATAATGATAGAAATTGAACTTGACTGAAATGAATGTTGGATTTAAACCAAAACAAAACATTTATTCCTGTTTAATTCAGAACTACCATCTCCCAAGTAACCTGAAACACAATTGTGTCTTTTACATTAACTTAAAACAAATACTACTCTGCTACGTCCATGTATGTCAAAACTAACAAGCCGGATTTGAAATAAAACCAATAGTGACTTTATTACCTGTTTTCACCTGTTTTCACCACAATGATTTGACCTGCTAAATAAAAGCCTGCATAGTTAGAAAACTAATGGGTAACTGAGAGAGGAGGAGCTATTTATTAGGGCAGGATGGAGGCTTGGCTTTTGCTCTAATAGTAAATAAAATAAAACTTTGTAATTAATGTCACTAAGACGGGATGTAGACTTATCCCACCCTGACATATGGATGAAGCCGACCTGTGTGTGTGTTCAGGGGGGAGGAGGGTGTAAAACGGCTAATAAGCTTTAACTTTTCAACCTCACGTCAATTACTTTGATAATGAGTTTTTCTAAAGCCAGTGTGGGTTTCTGTGTGTGTGTATGTGTGTGTGTATTGTGCTGCTTGGGGGTGGTAACCTAATGAAACATTGAGTTAATGTATTAACTGCTTATGATTATGACGCTCTGTTTTGAACCAAGTGCACACAAAGAAGGCTGACCAGTTAACAGTAGCACTTTGACTTTCCTGTTGTTTACTTTACGCTTTCCATGTTTAATTATTAACATTGTTAATGGTTTACTTATGAATGGAGCTGTTATTTACCTACCCTTGCACCAATTAATGAGTCACACTATGTGTTGAATGAACCTTTACAGTTGAAAATCTCCAAAATATCACATAGTTTAACTGAACTAAGCCCAGGTTTTGTTTTTTTTTAATTTTTTTTATGTAGCGCTTTATAGACATGCAGGTAACCAAAAGTGCTTTGCTAAGCCAAGAAGATCCCAGGGTTCATTTATTAAAATAACACATAATTCAGCTTTGCTGTAAGTATTCGACACATGTCTAACTAAACTATCCAGAAGCATTTTTTTTTCAAGCTGTTTGGATAATTGCTGCAAAAATGAAATAAAACTCATGCTTGAGGAAATCATATGCATAAATCAGCAGAAATGTGTTCATAAGACCATAAAAGAGCAGAAAATAAAAACCCGTAGCCTCGCTTCGGTGGTGAAATAAACGATTGTAGTGATTTGGTTATGAGGGCACAGTCTCCTAATAAACCCTAAAAATGACACTTACAGCAACGTTTATAGTGGAAAGAGTGCGACTGATCAGGCTGCGACCCGCCGAAGGTTGACCAAAGGCGTGAAAGACATGTTTTTATAATTTAGTTTAACTGCTGTTGGGGGAGCTTGTTTCTGAGAAAATAATGCAAGGGCATGTGCTGGCTTTTGTGTTTATAAGTCTGCATACAGTCGGTGTCACATTGGATGTCACGGCATGGGTGTGTTTGTTTTTGTCACCCTGACTCGTTTGCATGGGGAATGTGAGGAGAGTTTGCATGTCATTGTTGTTGTACTTTGAGCAGAGACGCCCTCAGAGTTGGTTGGAAAGGATGAAGTTCGATAAATAAAGGCAGGAAAAAAAGCTTACTCATTCCTTAGTGTTTTACGTTTTATTTTTGGTTTACGCACAAAATAAGAAAGAAGGTAAATGTGAGGGAGTTTAAAGAAGTTAACGATAATTATGATCAGTTAAAACAGAAAAATATATATCAATCAGCTGTGTAATTGTATTCTAGTCTGCCTTGTTCATTTTATTTGAATAAAATGTAATTTTATCTTCATTCTGCATGTGGTTTTCATTTATTTGTTGTTACTATTGCGGCTTTTATTGTCATATTTTGCGTGGTTGGAGCGCCGGGACCAAAAGGCAGACAGAAGCTCAGGAGGATCAATTTGAAATCTTTAATAAAATTACAAATCTTACAACTGGAGAATAATAAAAACAGGACATAAAGAAGAGTAAAAGGCAGCTGAACAGGGAGGGTAAACAGAAGGATCCAGCCAAGAACAAGGACAACCCAGGTTAAATGCAGAGTTTGATTTGTGACAGGAGACAGGTGGCTGATTGAAAACAGTGCAACTGTGAGAGAAGCCAAACAGGGAGGGAAGATGAATAATAAACATAGGGAGGCTGAACTAGGACTCCAATAAGTTACAAATCAAGAGGAAAAACATGTGTAAAAAAGAAGAAACTCTATACAGAAGAATGGAAAAAATACCAGCAAGACCTTTTAAGCAATAATAATGAACTGAATATGGCAAGATGTGTCGAGCATTAAAGAGGAAAACAAGTATATTAACGTTAATGTTCCGTCTTTCTTAATGTTTCTTTATATATGTGGTGACTTCATGTCACCAAGCTTAATCAGTTTGTTTAGGAAGTCTCTGTTATCAGACACCGATAAAGATCTCCAATAATATGCATCGCTAATCTTAAAATAATATAGTTGACAGGAAACAGTTTTAGATTCAGGAACTGAAACATGTCCTCACAAGGGCATGTGTGACAGTGACAATACTAAAATATAGTCAGATTCTGCTCTTCTTCCCAAGCATGTTGACTTGCAACTAAAAGGCGCTGGAGGACAAAGCGACTCTTGTTGGGTCAATCACACACACACGCACACACACACACACACACACACACACACACACACACACACACACACACACACACACACACAAAC
>CAEGAF010018529.1:0-11592 GCA_903067075.1 Micropoecilia bifurca | reverse complement strand
AATTCATGGTTCCTTTTTCCACATAATGTAACAGTAGTGTTTATGATAAAAAATAAATAAATAATAATTATGTGATCGGTATCGGGGATCGGAATCGGCGATCGGCCCTCAGGGGTGATCGGGATCGGCAGTAAAAAACCAGATCGGCACATCCCTAATAGTAATGGTGTCTTGTTTATGTGAGGCAGGCAGAGCCAAGGTCGTTTACATTTGTGGAAAAATGTAAGCACTTATTCTGAGTTTAATACAATTATTAACAAGCATTTCTAGGTGCTCAGAAATGCCTCTATGTATTATAAAGGTTTAAGCTGAAACATAGATTTAAAACTTTATGATAACAGCATAGATTAAGTTCATTGTCTGTTTGCTCCTTTTAATGAATGTGTTGGCTCAGCTCATCAGCTTTAGTCTTGATTAAAATGTTATTTTCTTTAGATGCAACGACACCAGCAATTTAAACAATATTCAACATGTTTCTGTCTAGAAAATTGACCAAAACTGCACATTTGCCTAAGCCTGATTATGAAAATAAGTGAAATCTAAATGGAACCCAGCTTTAGTACATAACTTGGTTTTAATCTCACTATAATCAAAAGAAGTAATTTATGTTTAACTTTTATTCAGTAGTGAAGAAAGAATTTTTCAAATTGGCCAAAATATTTACACTATTAACTGCTCGACGCCATTACATTACATTATTACAATGTATTAGAGCTTTGAAGAGATGCTTGTAATGAACTGACTGGAGATTTTCAGTTAATGAAAATGAGCAGATATTGTATATAGGTTATGCAATAACACAACCACGTGATGAGGGTCAAGGTTGTCATTTAGGAATTTTTCAATAAGTTGGCAATTGCTAGTTGAGAATAAAAAAAAAAATTGTCACTTTGAAGTTGTTTGATTTGTACACAGTCCGGTGTACAAGTTGTCCCTGAATGCACCTTAAAAGCTGAGCTGTTGGGCTATCCCGTCTCCTCAGAGGGAATCCTGCTGCTGTGCTGTCAGGTTTTAAAGCTGCACAGCGGACCACAGGTCCACACTCAGTTCTGCACTTAAGCATTTTCCAGGTGTTCAGGTATAAAACAAGGCTCAGTCTGTTTGGCACACGTATGCTGATCCAACCAGGCTTCACCCTATATTTTAATTAACACCAATTTATTAAAAACCTTTCTGTTCTTTTTCTTTTGCAAACACAACTTCCATTTGCTCAGATAATCTGAAATCATAATGTAGGTAATTATTTCCAGTCTGGTCAGAAGCCAGGCTGCATGATATCAAGAAAATATAAAGAGCTGAACTGTGTTTTTGTCTTTCTGCTTTGAATTTGTCCTGCAACCTAATTCAGCTTTTTTTTCTTTTTTCATCATACTGTGGATATTTTAACATCCAATAGTTCAATAACGTTTTCATTATTGACAAAATTCCAAGTCAACTTTAGTTGTATAGCAGATTTTAGCAGCAAACTATGTACAGTTCATAGTTCTGTACATGATGAAAATGCAACATAATGAACAATAATAATAAAAAAATCCATCATGTTTGAAAAGAAGAGGCAATGGAAGGTTAGAATCCAGGATGAAATGTATTTTTTTCAGTTCTTCTTGATCAAATACAACTCTAAACAAATGGAATTTTAGTTTATATTTAAAGGAACTCAGTGTTTTGGCTGTTTTGCAGTTTTCTGAAAGTTTGTTCCAGATTTGTGGTGCGTAGAAGCTGAATGCTGCTTCTCCATGTTTGGTTCTGATTCTGTAAACAACAGAATCATACAGTAATTAATGTGACTAAAGATAAACACATGGATGAGTTTCTCTAGATCTTGCTGAGACATCAAACACTTTAATCCTACAAATGATGTTCAGGTGACAGAAAGCCAACTTTGTAACTGTCTTTATGTGTCTCTGAATGTTCAGGTTGTAGTTGATCAATACAACCAGATTTCAGCATGATATCTAGTTTCTAGCTGTAGTAACTGAAGCTGTGCATTGTCTCTAGATTGTTCCTCTTTAGGTCCAAAGTTAATTTAATTTTGGTTTCTGTTCAGCTGAAAAATTCCGTTAGAGGTGTGTGTCATATGTGTATGGTAACTAATCTTATTTCTTGTTATAACCTAAGATAGTAGGAGCTTATTAATATTAAATAAGAGGAGTCCTAGATTTGAACCTTGGGGTACCCCATATGTGACTTCTGTCTGCTCTGATGAGAAGTTGTCTATTGAAACAAAGAAATCTCTATCTCAATCTCTTTAAGTTAGATGGTCCATTACTGTACCAGAGAGACCAGCCCAGCTCCCCACTCAAATAAAAACAAAGTGCAATGAGTCAAGATAGGATATTTTGCATGGAGGGCAATGACGTCTTGGTTATTGGATGGATCTGTTGCCTCAGCTTGTTGTTGATCCAAGACCACCAAATGTTACCAGATCCCAACTTTAATTAAAAGGATGTTTGAGTCAAAGACAATGACAGAATTTTTAAAACGGCATGTTGGTATGATCCAGAGAGCGAGAGGCTCGACGAATAGTTCCTATAGCGTTTAGAAACAGTCCACCAAAAATAAAGTCTAATAATCCGAAACAAATCAGGTGCCAGCTTTAAAAGTGTAGGACCTTTGAGCTGGGATCTATCAAAGGTTCTTTTTTTCATTGAGAGCGCGCACACACACACGTGAACGGGCGCACACACACACGTGAACGCGCGCACACACCCGCATACATGCACAGTGTGTTTAAGAGCTTTAATTTATTGACCAAAGCAGACTAAGGAGTGAATAAGAGGAGAGAGAGAGGAGACAATTGTATGAACAGTCTTTAATCTGCTAAGTGGGTGGTCTACAAATACAAACACACACACGCACACACACACACACACAAGTTCGTATTTCTACCCATATTAGGACTTTGTATTGGCTTCCATTTATTTTACTAACTGCACTGATGTCTAACCCAAACCCCTTCTCATTAGTTTGTTTGTAACCTTAACCAAAACTTTAATCCACAGCATACCTGTAAACCTAACTGCTAAATCTAAAGTGTCTACATGCACTCACGCGCACACGCACATGCGCAACCCCTATTGCCAAAACAGCATTTCCCTTCATGGAGACCAAGAAAATGTCCCCACAAGGAGCAGTTGTCCCCACAACCCCACATTGTAGACAGAAATAGATCCCCACAAGGACATAAGAACCTGGTGCACATGCACACACACACATGCAAGCTTTCTCTGCTATGCTTTTTCAGATCAGTGCATTGACTTCTATTCATTGAGAAGTACCAAAAGTTGAACTCTGACCCTTCATCCATTCTACCCAGTGCTGCCCTTCACACCTTTAACCCTCTATCCAACCAGAACCTCTGCCTCATCAGAACCAGACTTCTGTGTCCTTAAGGATGACTGGTGTTGACAGAAGTGTTTTCAGACCAGAAGATTCGAAGGAATCTCTTTGTCATGTCATAAGAACAAAGCAGCCACATTTTCTACAATTATACCTAATGCTATAGCAGCTGGACAAAGAGTTAGACTATAGAGGAGATAGAGGGTAACTCCACGGTCTGCATGTATTTCTGTTTTTGGTGAGAACAGTATGAGGAAACATAACCTGAACTACATGAATTCTGGATATATTGCATTATTTTCACTGCTTTAACACTTCTCAGCAGGTAGCTGAGTATTTAATGGTTACTAACCTGACAGTTGTATCTAATTCAAATGTTTGTTTCAAACATTTCATGTTGTGTTAAGCTGATTTGGAAATGTTTCCTTTGGTCGAATTAATTTTGCAATGATATGATGTATTTTTGGTAATTTTCTTATTTCATTATTTAAGGAACCAGTCCCCGTCGCCTGTATGATTACATCATTTTCACCAATATTCCTCATGATTCCGTCTATTTTGCAGAGTGCATCAACCTCGCTCTATTAAACATCCCCGCATCATGATGCTGCCGCCCCCATACTTCACAGTAGGGACTGTGTGACTTCTGAAATGTTTTCTGTAACCCTGAGCTGAGACAGGAAGTGCTGGTTCTATTATGATGTCAGACTGCGAGGAGGATGCTGCAGTTCTGATTATCAGTGATAAATCATCACTGTAACACCCATAAAGATGTTTTCAGTCATTTTTTTTCCTAGAAGGGAATCAAATGAACAAAACGTCAATTAAAAACAGCCATAAAACCCCATTTATTATTTTATGATATTTTGACAGATCCACGTCTCATTTCCTGTCAGAAACAAACTTTTTTGGTTGCATAACAACAACAATAGTATAATTTTAAAACTTCAACACGTATGAATATTTCAGTCTGTAACAATATGTTGAGGTTGAACTATTTAGTTTAATTTGAAGTGATTCTTTGATTGTTCAACCTTTTATTAAAGGTCATTTGTGGATGAGAATCTATCTATGAAACATTGTTGAATCTGAAGCGCAAACAAACATTCTCACTGAAGAATTTTCTTTGTTTCTGACCTTATCAAAATGCATCACAGGTTTAGCGGTGTCTTTTTCCACTCACAGGTGGCTGGTGCGTTTGTAGTGTCTTATTTTAATATACATTGACATTGAAAAAATACACTGTTGATTTCAGCGTTTTCTGTAAAAATCTTTATCGGATGCTGAAGTTCTTTAAACATGAAGTGAACAAAACAGGTTCCACAAAGTCATTTTTATTGCAAATATGACTTATTTTTAAAATGTCATAAAGATTAATCTTTAAGTAAAAAGAGCAAAAAGCTCAGACTGAGACTGAGAAAGAAATGGTCGCATATAGATTTCATGATGCCGGATCATAACCAGGGTGAAAGCACAGCTTCAAAATGCATCTTTTTGTGCACGTGTGTGTGTGTGCGTGCGTGTTAATATGCATTAGAGGCTTTTGGCTTACCGACTATTTTATGTTTATCATGCTTCTCTTTTTAAAACGGTACTGAAAGCTTTATGTTAGTAAGTGAGCTGGTGCAACATAAATTATTTCTGCATAATCTGAGGTTGTGCTGAATAAAAAAGTAAATCTTGAATCATAGAAGAAACGAGACAAAACTAGATTAGGTTGATCAGATGTTTGCAACTATTGACCAAAGAATTGATCAAGTCAAGTTATTTGAGTAGCTTATTTCAGCAACAAGGCAGTTCAAAGTGCTTTACACCATAAACATGATGCATCAACCAATTAAACATGATGCATCAACCAATTAGGAAACAGCAGTAAACATTGTATTTAGTCTAATGACATCATCACCAATTTCACGAAAATCGGCCGATTATGATAGGTGACCGATTGATCGGCACACCTCTAGTTCTAAGAATCATGCAGCTGCTAAAAACCAACAGGAGATTGATTGGTTTATAGAACCTCATGCATTCAGTGGAGAAACATTTAACTGGTTCTATGTAATGGAAAATATGTAACTGCTTAGTCTCAGTAACCTATCTATGGAAAGTGAAGCCTACTGGTTATGTTGTCAGGATAACAGGACGAACCTCTGGTCTGAAGCTGTGGTATTCATGACAGGATCCATGTTGTGAATCATACTTACTGTATGTTCTCTCTTCAGCATACGTGTATGTGGTGCAGGGGGGATATCAGTGGAAGGAGGGGTGAGGATCCTGTGTGTGTCGTCTCTATCCTTGGCTTAATGTCCATATCTAAATTCATGTGCGGCGTGGTGGCAGTGTGGTGACGGCGGGCCGGATCACAGGCGGATTGTGTTGGATTTGACTTGAAGCCTCTTTAATCATCGTAACACCATCATTAATATTCATGCAGTCAGCTGGAACACCCAGCACTCACAGCTCCAAACTTTCAGAACAAAATGTATTAAATACAGCTTAAAAAATTAATGGACTTTAGTTGATATTCCGTAAAAATAAAGGGCGGAGGCAGGGGGACGCACAGCTCCCCTTGTCTTTCCCCTTCTCCTCTGATTGGTTTATGCAGATTGCCTCTCTGATTGGCCTTTGTGTTTTCCCTTTTTTCTGCAGATTTTTTGAACTTGGACGAGACTTCAAAGCGATTGCGAGGCATGAATGGTCATTTAGAAGGATTTAAGCACATTATCACATCTGTAATTGTACATGAATAATAAGGAGAACTGCAGTGATCAATTAGCTCTGAGTCCACAAAAAGATCAGAAGCATGGGGAGGCAGAGGATGGCAGGAAATTAGAAAAGTTTCAAAGTGAAGAAGAAAAGACGTCTTTTTAACTTCAATTCGGCTGCTGCTCAGCCGGAGCCCCAGCTTTGGGGTTTATTGTGGTAAACCTGAGTGATTCACACAGAACAGTTGTCAGTCATATTTTCACGGTGTGCCCTAAACGATGTTTATGAGGTATACTCTAAAAATCTCATACATTTTCTGACATGTTTTTCACCTGAAAATTTAGGAATAAAAAGTCAAATATAATCAGTGAGTGGTACTGTTTAATATCAGCCAGTTATTAATGTTTCTAGAGAGATAATGATGAGAATTTTGTGACCGATCGACGATCTCTGGCTTTAGAAACGCTTTGATGGTGTTACCAGGTCTGACTCAGAGCCTGATGTAATGAATAAGAAGAGAAGTGGAAATATTATTTTTCTAGTCTTCCAGTCAATCGCACTGCTGAGTGTGTGAAGAGTTGCTATAAAAGCAGAGTTCTTCTGTTATTTTGAGCACACTGATAAAGATGATCCAGTTTAGCATCTCTGTACTGAGTATGGATAGATTATAAAAACAGCGTCTGGATCTGTAGATCATTATTTTAACTCTGAGATTATCAAGAGACTATTCTAAACCAGGCATTAGAGACACGATTCGATTCTGATCTTTAGGGTCACAATTTCATTTAGAACAATTTTCAGCTCAGAAACTATTTCCTCTATTCAGAAGCACATCTAGACATGCTCTTTAAATAATGTGACTGACAAAAGACGATGTAAGCAGAACATTTATTTAAAGCATTTTTATATGTTTTGAGCAGTCAGTATCTTACCTGCTCTAGATAATCGGTTTTTTAACTTCATGTTAGTTTTCCAACCAACAGTGTTAAAACCAGCTTCAAAACAGACTGACTACCATAAAGATGGCTAACAGTGGCTCCCTCATATGAAAACTCAACTGCAGGACAGAACGCACTTCAAATATGTTGTTTTAATGAAATACAAAGACCTGAAAAGTTTGTAAAATAGTGTTTACTTGAACTGATATGTTCATGAACTGAGGTCCGGTACAGTGAAGGCGTTGGCTTTAACCTCCAGAAAAAATGTCTCATATGTATATAAACAAGAATATTGAACAATTTTTATTTATTTATTAATGCAGGTAAAAAATATTCATCATAACAACTAATCTGAAATTATATTTTAAACTGCAGATTTTAGGAGCTGGGGAGTTTGTTGGTTTGTCTTTAACCAGTGAGTTTTTTTCTTGTTTTTTCTGTTTAGTTAATCCCAAAGTAAACGAAGAGCTGCGCCAACGCCTGCCTTCACCTTCCAGGCATCACCTTAGCAACACAAACAGGTGGTGCACCACACTCACAATCTGCAGTCATGGCCAAAAGTTTTAAAAAGATGAAACACATTTTGTTCATCACACACATTCCTGTTTAAGTGCAGTCTTATTGGTTTGTTAATACTTTATCAATTTAAGACATTTTTAGTTGAGAAATTCATTAACTTCAATGAAAGTGTTTGTATTGACAGCACTGACTTCTCAGGATATCAGCTTCTGGATCAAAGTCTCTTTGCTGTTGTACAAATTTTACTTTGAGACACTTCTGAGTGACTCTGCACACATTCTGGGGGTCAAATGTTGAAGCTGGAGAATTTTAACCCAGCTCTTTATTTACAACAATTCTTTCAGGCAAAGTAGTGAGTGATCCCCATACCTGAATGATCTCTGGTAGCTTCACTGTCAACGTGATATTGCAATGGTAAACGGAACATGACTAGATCACACTTATCTACTTGGAGGTACACATTCATTGACGTTTATTGTATTTCTAAGCAAATATTCTCATCTGATTCCATGTTAGATTTATTCTGTATAAACTGCCAGCATAAAAACTGAAGCAGTAGAGTTTATAGACAGCAGATTTCTGTCAGTCTCTGGACCTTTGGTGCAGTAATTGCAATATTAAGATTTTTGCAGCTAAATCTCTGACTTCCTGAAGACTATAAGAATTCTAGTCTGATTGATTTTTGGTTTTGGTTGACAGTAAACATCTGATGTGTTTCCTCACTGGGAAGACATGCTGGATCTGTAGGTGTTTAAGAATCATGACTCCCTGTTTTCCATGATTTACAGATCAGGAAGCAGCCTGAGTCTGGACGGCAGCTCACCTCAGGGTAAGTCTGTCTGTCTGCCCGTCGCCCTTCTTTCCTACCAACTTGGAGAATTACCACTGAAGTGGTTTTTTCTCCTGTTTTACTGACTTGTTTTTGTGTCTGCCTCTCAGCCTCCTACCTTCCAGAGTTACCGTTACCAGTCTGTTGCTCTCCTAGCCCTGACCGGTCCCCTGGCTGGAGGACTGCCTCTCCTGTGTCGCCTCGGTCCATCAGGAGCGCCTCGGCTGCACTGTCTTCAGGCTTACCACGAGGCAGAAGGGAGATGGAGGCAGACATCCTGCAGAGCGGTGATCCTTTTCCTTGGGCAGAGAGCTCACAGCACTGTTTAGATGAAGAAGCAGCATTAAGAGATCCAAAGAGTCCAGTCTTAGAAAGAAACCTGGAGGCTGCTGGAAACAGGTGAGAGGCTAGTTAGTGTCTGCTACTAGTAGTACTGTAATACTACAAATACTTCTACTCTTTGTATTAAAGTGATGGTTATGCTAAAGCAAAAGTTAGGCTAGAAAATGTATCATTACTTCCATTTTGGTTTTTGTTTACATTTTGTTGACCCTTCTGGGCCACCATAAATCTCTGTTGATTATAGAATCATCCAGATCAGGACTGATCAGCGCAAGTATTTTTTCTATTATTATTTAACATTATATTATTTATATTTTAAATTAGAAATGCACTCAATAAGTAAGGTTGTGATTCTGTGTTTGGTGAACTTTAACCCTTTAGCTCTTTGTGGATATGAAGGCCAAATCACTTCATTAACATTTTATTTGCATATTTTCTACCTCTCTGTCACCATTTGTTTTTTCTGCCATTAGCATAAAATGCTGCTGCACAAACAGCTTAACAAAAGTCGGCCTCTTTTTCCATTGTTGTGCTCCATCTTCTGCCTTGCTTTCATACTGCCAGGCATCCTGATGAGCAGCTGGGATTAGTCGACACTGTCAACCAATAAAGACTAATCCAGGAAAATCAAGAGTCAGACATCAATACACACGGTTTAAAGTGCATACCTTCATATCCGGGGCTATTAATAGCAGCTTACATGTTTAACCAGACAAAGTGACATGATAAAAGGAAACTAGGTAGTGTTTTGCAAGACAAACTTCTCTTGAGGAGAAATGTTGCATTTTGAGATTACAAGTTTTTTGCGCTGCAAAAAGCACAAAGATCTTGTGCTTTTTCCAACGGCAGTTATGCTAATATGTCATTTACATAAAAATGAAGATAAATCTTGTGGTTATTGAGGATTTAAAAGCAGAATGTACAGCAAGAACTGGTCAGGGCCTAAAACAAACTCTTGAGGAACTCCTCAAGTAATTAGTGGGACAGCCGGACAGACACTTCATTCTGTCAAGATGAGCTGAACACTGTAAACTAGACGCTTTAATGTCTGCACATCGTTCATTCTGTTAAGAGATGGTGGTAATTTGCTGTAGATGAAAGCTTATAAAAGATTTCTTTATGATAGAAAATTATCTTAAATTCAAAGTGTCTGTGCTATACATGTAGTTCATAGCCTGCCTTTTGTCAAAGACCAATTGTTTTTTTTTTTCATTTTATTCCTATATGAGTCACTTTTCGGTGGCTGTGATATTCTATTCATCTCAGATTCATCACTCATCAAAAATACATTTGAAAAATTAAATATTTGTAGAAAAATAAATTGTGCCTGTTGAGTTTAGATGTAAGTTGAAGTTTTACACATCAACTTGAATAAGTTGATTGTATCAACTGAAGAAGGTAAAGCTGGTCATCAAGGGATAAAAAATGGTTTTATTTCCTTCCCTGTTGCCCCACATCAGTTTTGATGGAGAGAAAAAAAACAGTCAATAAATGATCAGCATTTTGGAGATTTTGCATTTCAGTGGATTATTTTGGTCCAATAATGAACTCTTGAGATGTTTTTAGTATATTCACTGTTCCTGTCATTTTCTCATACTTCCTTGTCTCTAAAAATACCATAGAAACCTCATTTCCATCTCCACCTCTGACTACCATTCTCCGCCTGTGAGCCTCTACTACTGCCTGATAACTACCATCTTCGCCTGAAAAACAACTACTATCTCTTCTTTGCAAGCTAAATTCTTCCATGCTTGCGAACCTTCATCTCGGCATGCTAGCTACTACTTCTGTTGTCCAGCAGCTACATTCGATGCTACTTATCGAATGTAGCTGCTGGACAACGTCTCAGCTAACTACATGATAAAGACTTTGCGGAATTTCAAGAAATCTGAAGAGAAGGCATGACATTTGGTCAGATAAGTATAATGAAACTCCTTCTGATACTGTTCTTAGGTGTTTACACCTTTGAAAGTGAGCCAAAGTCTTCAGAGGAATTGTATTACACCTTGGTTGACCCGTTCAGGACTTATTCTAGGTCCGCAACCCTAGAACAGACAACTTGGACTACTTCAAATGTTGATATAAACTGGCAACACTTCAATCAAAAGCCAATAGATAACTTAGTTCATTTAATGTGCTTGTCTGTTTTAAGGAGCTGTTTTGTGTTAAATGAATCTTCTCTTTTACATCTTGCTCAGGCAAGGAAAACTGAAGTAGTATCAAAAGTAAATGGTCAATGGAAAAGTCTTATTCTACTTTTGCTTTTAGTATCAGGTAATGTGCAACCTAACCCAGGTCCAATTATTAGCAACATTGACACACCGGAAGTTTTCAAAAATAGATCAGGTCTTGGTATAATACATATTAACACTCGTAGTTTATTGCCTAAGATAGACCTGGTTAAAATCTGGATTGAATCTACTAATACGGACATCTTAGTGCTGACTGAAACATGGTTAAATAATTCAATTACAAATCAAAATATTTCATTAGAAGGTTATAATGTTTTCCGTTGTGATCGCCTTAGGAAAGGTGGCGGTGTTGCCATCTATGTAAAGAACAACTTCCATGTTACACTCATGTCATCTGTATCCATTCCAAAACAATTTGAATTACTAGTTTTGAAAATTGAATTCACTAAGGCTCAGCATATCACAGTTATAGGGTGTTATCGACCACCCTCTGCTGTCGCTGATGCAATTCCTAATTTGTCTAAATATCTAGCTGACCTACATAACAATGAATTTGTTTTGCTAGGGGATTTAAATTTTGACTGGTTGACAGCATCTTCAGATAGCTTAAAAACTCCACCCAGTTAATTAATTACCCCACTCGACTTAACAACAAATGCCCTCAAAAATCATCACTCCTAGATTTAATTATGACAAACGCCCCGCATAAATATACAGGGATAGGAGT
>CAEGAF010018524.1:0-13420 GCA_903067075.1 Micropoecilia bifurca | reverse complement strand
GTGTTATAGTTACACATCGCTTAGCATTTGTTGCTGCGCGTTTGGCAGAGTGAAGGAAAGACGAGACCAGCTGGACAGACAGGCTGAGAAATGAGATGCAGGTGATCGGTATCGGTAACGGAGCCAATGATCGCCGATCCCAATCATCACCGATTTCACGGAAATTGGCCGATTATGATCGGTTACCGATCGATCGGCACACCTCTAGTAAATGGCCTTTGCATAATTGCTCTTATTCACCAACATTAAAGGGTTTTGTTAAATGCCACATTACAAGTTCGGACTTTTACTAGGCCACTCCAAAATCTCACTTTTCCCCCAGCCAATCAAAGGTGGACTTGGTGGTTCGGTTATGAGGATCGAGGACCTGAAGTGTGCTGGAATTTAAATTACTGTTCAGAGATATTCCTCCTTTGGCATTTTATACAACAGAGCAGAATTCATGGGTCAGCAACAGAGTCCCAGACCATAACACTACCACCACCATGTGAGATCGAAGGCAAACTGTTCTCATCTCTGAAAGGTTGGGTTGTTTAACGGCAGAAGCAACAGGATGCAGATGTCGTCTCATCAAATCTTTTGAATCATCACTTTGTCAATAGCCAGACAGGCTTTTTTGGTCAGCAGTGGGTTTTCGCTTTGGGTGCCATAGCAACCCAGCCTTTTTTCTGCTGTCTGACCTTAATTAAGGCAAATGAGGCCAGCAGGGGGTTTTGCGACCTCCTAGATTAGTTGTTAATGCTTGTTGGAGTAATGTTGGAAAGCTGGAAATTCTTAAGTAGGCTCAGCACCACTTTGCGTTTTCTCCATTTGTGGATAACGGCTCTCAATGGTTTCCTGAGCCCTAAAGCCTTTTGTAACCTGTTTCAGATTGAAACCAGTGACTTTTTCCCTTCCTAACAAAACTCTCTTCATACCGAAGCACGAAGTTTTGATTTTTTCTACTTCATATTGCATGGAATGTCTATTAAGTGATTGATTGATTCTACAAATCAGGTAGAAACTGGGTTTTGCTATTGAGAAAGTCAAACTGAGCTTTCCTGAAAGTCTAGAAAATCAGAATTGAATCTGATTTGACAAGATTGTGGGGAGAGGAAACAAACTGTGTAATGGGAGCAAAAACCATTTCACAGCATGGTGGTATTTTCTGCAAACCAAGACTTTTCTTCGATCTTTAAAGAAAGTTATCTTCTTATCAAACATTCAGTATTTATCTGTAAGGCTGAGAAAAAGAAATGATGCACAAAATAAAGGGATTGAACTCTTTGGAGTTGAAAAGTTTACTCAGTAAATGCATCATGACGCCATCTGTTGGAATGTCTCTGAAAAGCAGAAGGAATGTAATTTCTGCTGTGATGAAAAGGATACGTTATGTTATGATACGATATGTGGCAAGGCGAGACTGTCGCCACAAAAACATCACAGAAAGATCCCAGAGGGCCGCGATTCAGAGACATGATAAAAGGCGAAATGGAGGTAATTGAAAGCCACACAGAGGACAGCTCACATTTAGAAGCGCTTTTGCCTGCTGTCATTTGCGCTGCAGAAAGACTTAATCACATAGTGCAAACCTAACCTGTTCTTTATTACCCTGTCAAAGATAAATTCAGAAACAAATATATGTTATTTTCTCTGCTTTAAGGTTTCGGACACAAATATTGAGACGTGCTGCTTGTGTTGGAAAACATTTAATAATGTTTCCATGTTATTAATGAGTTTCTTCATTTACCATCAAGCTGCTATGTCTCTTATTAAATGCAAACATGCAATAACCTGCCGAGTGTAATTCATGTAACCATAACTACAATAACCTGTTGTTATGGTATTCCTACAACTCACCTAATTAGAGACTGTGCATTTTCTCATTCTGTATTTCTTGTGAGCATAGCGCATATGTACTGTACTTTTGGACCCAATTCTCCATTTATAAAGCAGGAATTCCCCTTATTATGCAACAAAAGTAAATATTAGAGACAATTAATTGCATTTCTGTTTTTGCGAAAACGTTACAACAGCATCTTACCTCACAGCGGAAAGGTTTCTCCCCAGAGTGCTGCAGAGAGTGAACTTTTAAAGACATGCTGCGTTTAAACGACTTCCCACACGTCTCACAGGTGAAAGGCATGTCCTTAGTGTGAGCTGCAGATGAGAGCAGATAATTAAAGCTACTTTAGGGGTTCCAATAATATTAATAAACATGTTGTCAGAGCTGACTCCTTAAAACATTATGCAAATAACTATAAGGCCCAACTCACCAACCATGTGCTTCCTGACGTGGGCCATTGTGTAGAACTTCTTCTCACAGATTTCACACGAGAACTTCTTCTCTGCATAGCCGTGAACAATCTTAATGTGCTCATGCAGCGACCACAACTTCTTAAAAGACTTGTTGCAGGAGACGCACTGTGGAAAACCGCAGCAGACATATTTATTAGGATGGAATAAAGTGTTGAGGTTTCTTATCAGCAGGTACGACTTTCTGGAAGTCCATCAGCTCCCTCTGCTGGGGGAAAAGTGTAACATCAGGACAAACGTCTGATTGAACTGTGAAATTATTTTTCAATCAATAAGCAATAATAAATGTCTAACTTGGTGCATAAGAAAATGTTGCATCCAAAAGCTAAAAAATACCCAATTTGGTTATACAATAACAAATTCATGTATTTGTTCAACAGTATTAAATAATCATATTAGTTTTATGTTTTATTCCAAATCTTGTTTTATAAGTGACTTCTTTCCCATTATTTTTTCTCATTTTTTAAATATCATGGAATATTATTTTTATATTATTCACATTTTGCCATCATTTCCATTTTCTGTATATATGTAGCCTTTTTTAATCAATGTATGTTTTTTAAAACCATACATTGATGTTTCCCCTGTAATATTTTCTCTTTTTCCCCCTCTCCTATGTTTGTTTATTTACAGGTTTTTTATTTTCTTTGTGTTTTCTTTTGATTTTCCTTCTGACTGAAACATAAATGGGAAAAGGACGGAGAGAGGAGGGGGACTGACTGCAGGACATGAGATTTGAAACTTGGTCATTTCACTACACTTTATGTGTAGTGGAGAAAATAAATTCCAACTTCTGCACTAAACTCCTTTTTAAAACTCATCAACAACACTGAATAATCAATGCACCTGAGAAAAGGACCCGTTTTGAATGACTCAAAAGTAAAAAAAAATGTAAACATCTACAACTAATTTATTCAAAAATGTCACTTAGCCATAAAACAAGGCTGCTTCTCTGAGGCAGCCATCTTTCAGGCTGCAAAGCGTAGCACAGAAACACAAACCTAAACCACAACATGCAATAGAAATGTCAAAAAAAGCTGATTAAAGTCTAATCAAAATTACAGACTTCCTCAATAAATCTGAGGAGCTCTTAAAAGCCTTAATGTTATGCTGGCTTGAAAAGGGAGTTTTTTCCTCCTATAAAACGGTGAGTTTTTCTTTTCTTCAATAAAACTGCTAAGGTTCAATGGAAACAGTTGCGTGCGACACATGATTTCCTCTAAGGCTTGTCGCTATTTAGCTCCTTTTGAGCTCTGAAACTCCACTCACATACACTTATGTAACACAGAAATGAGTTTATGAAATCTTTCCATTGAAGACGAACTAAAAATACACAAACTAAAAAGTGTTTAAAACTAATTTGATGTATTTTGGTAACATTAACAGAAACTATGCAAGTAGAAAGAAACTAAACTTCAGAGATTTAAAGCTGCAGACTTTTCTAGGGCGGTGTATGTTTCGGCCAAATGAGAAAAATCTTAAATATAACCGTTTCCTGCTTTAGAGGGAACTGACAGCAGTTTAATGAATGGTGCTTTTAAAGATAACTTTACATCCTCACAGCTTGGCATTGTTGGTAGAAATCTGAGCAGCTGCTCAGATACCCTGTCATCCAAAATAACCTGAGAATGCAAATCAAAGTCAGCAAAAATCGGGCGAATTCAAGCGATCAAAACATCTGCGAGTCCCTCAGGAATTCAAAAGCTGAACCTCCCCGTTCAGTGTCAGGAAACTAAAGCCACAGCAGAACAGCAGATAAGGATACAGGCTTACAGGGAGGTGTGCTGCAAATCTGCAAGCATGTGTTTTAAAACTATATCTGGACTCCAAGAGCACCAGATAATTGAAAGGTCTGCTACGGTAAACCTACCAATGCATGTATAAATGTTTAATGCAGATGGGTCAAATTCACATCAGGCATTTAAACTTGGAAAAAGTGGACTGCCTTCAGCTTTTGCGCCTGTGCATACTGAATGTTCTATAAAAATCTGAAACCAACTACAAAATCTTCAGTCAAAAAAAAAAAAACCCATCAACCTGATCCTCCCGCTAACAGACTGGTTTTGGCAGATTGTTGTATGATGACTGGAAAACCGAGGATCATAAACTACAGGATTTGTCAAACACCTAAAGCCAACTGAACGCAGAGAACTCTTTGTACAAACTCTGATGAGGGGGGACAGTTTTGCCAGAGGGAGTCATTTATCAGCAAATACAACAACACTCATTTTGCAACAAAATTACTAACTTCAAAATGAATAATTGTCAAGATTGTAATGCAGAAATACTACCAAAGACGTCTCAATGACGCCAAACAGGCAAGGAAACAAATCTTGTTCTTCTTTCAAATATTCTCTAAGAGCATTTGGATTAAAGTAAGAGCAGATAATGTCCATGAAGCCTCTTGGTCATGTTTTTAATGGATTTATCTGGGAATGAAAAAGATAAAGTTGAGGTTGATGTAAAACGGCAAACTGCCTTCCAACAAGTCTTGTTTGTGAGATTAAAAGCACCTTTAGAAAAGAACCTTTAGACAGGTTTTAATATACTTTTCATTAAAACCACATATCTGCTTTAAAAATGTTTATTCATCTAATGTAATATTCTAGCCCTAAATGTTGTGTTTTTCTTAGCTGTAAGCAGAAAAACCAGCATAACTAAAGGAAATAAAGTCTTGAAAACACCAGTTTGTGTTATTAATCTGCGTAACATTTTAATTTCCTGGTATTCCTCCAGACAGAACAGACCAATTCTTCTCAATCCAACATCCAGTGTAGAGATGTCAAAATTTATTTCAGGTTCATTTTTTACTCCTCTTGATCATTCCAGAATCTGAACCTGAAGCCTGACCCATTTGCCAACTATAATATAATTTACTACTCTTATCACGTCAAGCAACCAAAAACAGCAAGCATTCATTTTTCAGGTTAAGAAATTCTAAACTACAAGAGAGAATTATAAAAGCATAACTGTCTGACTGCAGCTGAGATTGGGTCAGTTCCTCTTACATTTGCCTCAACAGATTTTGGTGCCCAGGTCTTGGAAAACGTCTTGGGTAAAAGGTTCTTCAACAGTGGTTTAACAACAGATGACAGGTGTAGCTCATTGCTTTGATCCATCTGTGTTGTAGATCCTAAGTCTCCCTCAAACTCTTGAATGGTTCTGCTTCACAACTCACCAGGCTGAAGTTTCACCTGTTCTATTTTCACAACCACACTTGAATTTCCTTCCACTGAGTTTTCCATTATTATTCTAAAATACAGTAATTTGTGAACAGCCACATTCATTTGCAGTGACCCTTTTCGGCTTAACCTCCTTATGAAGAATGTTAATGACTTTCAGCTGGACAGCAGCCTGATTTCAATAGTCACAACTTATTTATATTATTAAAATACATCTGTATTGTTCTTATGTCTTGTTACATCACTGAATTTTGGGTTAATATTATTGACTAGGACACACCTGCATCTGACTAACCGTGATTTGTTATCGGTCCAAACACCAGACCTGCACTACTTCAATCTTTAATTGCAGGTTGAATGAAAACTAATGAATGAAGTCAGATTTACCTGGATGTTCTTCTCGCAGTCGGTCTGCTGATGCAGTGCCAACTCGCTCTCCAGGACGAACTTCTTGCCGCATTTATCGCAGATCTGCATCCGCCTGTGTGTGACGTTCATGTGCTTCTCCAGGTACCAGCGGGTGTTGAACACCCGGGGACACTTCTCACACGCCAGCATCTCCTTCTCCTCCTCCATCTCCGCCTTCCCGCCCGTCCTCTCTGTACCTGCAGACGACGGGGTCGACCTCCCCGACCTGCGCTTGCTTTTTGGAGGCTCCATGCGCCTCCGCCGCCCCCTGGTGGTCATTCCGGCCGTGGCGGCGCTCAGAGCCGTACGGAGGCTTTTCCTCTTAGGCGGGCTGGCTGACGAAGAACTTTGTCTGGTTCTTCTCGACCGCGCCGTTTGACTCTCCATCGCTTCGTCCTCTTCGTCTTCCTCCTCTTCCTCATCATGGCTCTCCTCTTCATCCTCCTCCTCTTCTTCTTCCTCCTCATCATCCTCCTCCTCATCGCTTCCTCCTCTTTCCGAGTCGTCTGCTGCGGTTCCGGTTTTGTTGTCGCCCTTGGATACGTGAAGCGTCTGGTTGTTCAGATTCACCTCGACGATGATCTGCTCACGTTTGTAGCCCTCTTCACCCTCTTCCTCCTCATCCTCTTCTTCCTCGTCATCTTCATCCACCTCAGTGTCATCAGAGGATTCCTGGTTTCCCGTTTCGGACTCCTGCGACCCCGCTTCCTGCGCTCCCTCTCGGAAGTACCCCTGATGCTGCTGTGAAGCCACATGCTGAGGCGGCACCTGACCCACGTTCTGATCCGTCCCGGCCGTCTTGGAGGACATCTTGTTGTCTACCAACACAGAATAAGGCTTTCCACTCACCTCCCTCCTGTGAACCTTTCCCGTCAGGTCCAAATCCGGGTTATTAGAGTGATAATAGTTCTGGGACACGGGCGTCCTGCGTGCCTCCTCCTGTGACATCCCGCCCAGGCTGGGGATGGAAACCTCCTCCTTCAGGCTCTGGCAGGATTTCATGAAGAAATGATGACGGGGCAGGATCAGGTATGAGCACAAGGTAATGTAAAAGAGAAAAGACTATGTTGCAAAAAGAAGACTAGCCTAACCTAGCCTAGCCTGGCCTGCAAGGAGGGGCAGGGGGCCAATCCCCCACCCTCCTGCTGAGGAGATAGGAAGGAGGGGACGAGGTGAGAGACGATCAACCTGATTCAAAGAGAGCGTCCATTCTGTCCGGAGAAGGACACGCAGTTGGTAAGACATTAAAACTGTCCCGAAGTTTGTTCCATAGAGCCGGGAACCAAAATCTGATTATGAAATCTCAGCTTCAGTTCTTCAAGGTCTGTCGAGTCCAGAGCAAGCGGAAGGTGAGCCGGAGACCGCTCACCTGTCAGAACCTCCACGTCGCGCTCGAAGCGCCATTTAACTGCAAGACAGAGAAAAAGAAGAAACAAAGAGGCTTACAGATGAGATTAAAGACAACGTCCTTCCGCTCGCTTTGAGAAAACGGTGAGATTGCGACCTGAAACTGCAGGCATGTCGAGCTTAAAGCAGCGAGTGTCACATTTACCCACAGACGTTTGTCTTAGTGCCGAGTGTGGGAGCTGAAACCACAGGTTTCACGAATGACTGCGAGTAAAATTCAATTTCAAAACTGCGCAGCCTGAACGTCTCTCTCGACCACAACTGAAATATCTCATCAATTTTAACGTTCAGACGCATTTCTAAAGTGACACGCAACTAGAGAACTTGCTTAACGGAAAACAGAAACTTTATCCCAAATGTACAATGAAAAACTTTCAAATTAGGTCAGAAACCACAGAGCGCAATCCTGTAGCAGTAGTAAAGCAGAAAACCTCGAAACAAACCGAAGCGGAGCGTGCAGAAGCAAGAATGCAGCCACTGAACTTTAGCTTTTATCTAAAGTTGGACTGCAATCAAAGTAAAAATCAATTGATCTAAATGCCTCACCTGAAACGGCAAGAAACGCTGAACAACGTCAAGGTGTGCCTTTGTCTTAAGCAGCACATGAAAACGCAGCTCCCATTGACTGCTAGAGAGCGTAGTGTAACCACAGCTCTGGAGCTTCTATTGCAAACGCAACCACAGGAAATTGTATGTCAACCTGTCAGTGAAACTTATCTGCTACACTTGTAACCTAAAGTGTGATTATCTTGTATATAAACAAGTCACACACTGAAAAAGACGTATATGTACTAAAAGTACATCCACGATGTACTTTTAGTACGAGAAGAACCAGAAGGTTGGCACATCCATACTGAGGCGTCTCCAGGTTGACAGTTGGGTGACCTCAAAAAGCCTTTACCAGTAATTCTGAGCTTGCATCAAGGCGGTTTCTTTTGCTAGAAAACCTCCTATATCACTACACACACACACACACACACACACACACACACAAATCAGCATTTCCTTTCTTGGGGACAGCAAATATCGCCTCTATCTTGACAAACATCTTGTACTCTTGGCTTAAAATAAGCACCCAACTGGCTACAGAAGACAGACAATGAAGTAATGATGCCATATATACCATATATATGCACATATAATGTGATTTTTAAATCAGATTTGGAAATCAGTTTGTAAAATGCCACAAAATGAAGCCTGGTTTTGCAATAGTGAATTTGTTGCTAAGAACATAAACCAGACATTACAAACCCAGTTATTTCCATTTAGTTTTTTCGTCTTTGACCCGTTTTTGTCAGGATGTCTTTTCTTTTGGAAGTGTTTTGTAGATTGTTAGTGAAGTAGTTGTAGTAAACTGATTTGGTGACTTTTTGCGGATGCAATAATCTAATTACATAATGACAATTAAAATATTGTGAAAAAGCATTTGCACCCTTGCACATTTCTTTGTTATCACACGTTTAGCATTGAAATAATATTGAAAAACTGGGAACAAAATCAATCTAATTGCCAACAAAACCTAAAAAGTGTTTGTTATACCTAAAAATCAGTCTTGTAAATCTTTGTGAGGGAATGAATTTTGGCACACTGTTTGTTTTTACTCGGCCATTTTGAATTGTTTTCAAGCATTACAGCTGGATTTGACTAATTCACTCTGAAAAACCTTTGTTCTTTGATCCAATCAGAGGTGATCTCGCTAGAACCCTCGAGATCATTGCCCTGCTCCATAAGCTTCCCAGACAGACTTCAGGGTTTTCTACTGCCGAGCAGAATTCATGGATCCACATGAAGGAAGTCATCCAGGTCCTGAAGCAGCAAAACAGCCTCAGATCTTCACATGGCAACATTGTGTCAACAAGATGTTCTTCTTCTGAAATGCTCCGTTTGTTTTACGGCAGATGTAACAGGTTGTACTTCTTCCAAAATGTTCCTCTTTTGACCGCAGATTTACTCAAAAGGTCTAAGGGAGCATCAAGATATGTCACAAAATATAAAATAGACCTTTTTTTTATTATTTTCTGTTGTTTTTCTACTTTGAACTCTCCACTGGATGGTATTTTTTTCCCCAGGCTTGAAGTCTGATCTTAATTGAGGGAAATAAAGTCTGCGGTGCTTCAGTGTGTTACGCTAGTTTCGTCTGTTACCTCCTGGATGAATTGATAAGTCAAAGTTTCCTGTGTGCTCTGTGGTTTTTGGCCTCACCGACTCTCACCAAGTCTTCATTTCTAACCTGCATTTGTGAATTATAAGACTGACGTCTGTCTATTCTGCTGGAAAAGGCTCTATTTTAGACAAACTCACCTAATGATTGAAGAGATAAAGAGTTTCCTTGGTGTAAGGAGACATACTACTAATACTTTATATTCATACTAAATAAAAATGGTCCGACATTGGAGTCTTGAGGAACCTACCTAATGTTTATTCACTCAAATTTATAATCGCCAAATTCTAAAAAGCATCGTCAATTTACCAATTATGTGTCCATTAAATTGAAAAAAAATATATATATACAACTTTTCAGTGTAGTCACAATGTTCGATTTATTTGGTTGTAATTCAGACAAAAAGGTAGTTTCTGACCTAAGAAAATGCCATCCTAATCATTTACCCACATTTATTACATACTTTGCTTCCTTCAACACTCGTTCTGCACTTAACTAGTAACACATAGATGCAGTAAAATTTCCCTTGCTTTGTTTTTCTACTCTAATCTTGCCAAATAATTAAAATACATATGATGAGAAATAGCAGAGGACATAAACTTGCTAGAAAAAGTAACTACCTAAACCAGTTCAGCCAAACTTTGCAAATACAAACGTTAGCAACGCAGGAGCAGAAGACACACCTGCCTTCCTCTGCATGCCGACGCTGATCCCCTCTGAGAATCGGACAGCAGTTCTCAGAGCATTAAAACCGCAGAGGGGAGGGGAGCTGAGCACTGACAGAGCAACTCGCCTCACATGGTCGACCCAGGCACACAGCCGAGCAGATTATCCCGCGTCTACATGACAGAGAAGCATAAACTGCATGCAAAACTGCAGCCTGACATGCTTGACTTAAAGTCGAATCAGGTGGTTTCCTTCTACATCAAGCATACGCGGTTCCAAGCAATAAACCAAGCTTATTTGGTTTGGTACTAACTGCACAAAACTAACTAACTAACTAACTAACTGCACAAAACCCCAAAACAATAATCAAATGAATTTTGAAGCGCAAACAAACGAGCAGTAAACTTCTGAGGCTGCATAAAAGGCTTCCACTCAGTAATGATGAGTCATTTCTGAGTTTCACTCACTGTGAAATATTGAAGTCCTTTGATGTGGGAATCATGTAGCATATAGAGCTCAATATTAACTCTGATTAGGTTACACAACCTGTCAGATCTGGAGATCTTACCTTTGCAAATGATAAGCATAATGATAATATGTGTTTCCCCCCAACTTAATACAATTTTGAAAACAAGTTTATTGGAAGGAAGGAAAATCAAGCACATTGTTTACTCTTTACTCATCCAAAGCACAGAGAAAGTGAAATTTCTTTCTCTCTAAAAAAGTACAATTAAAGGTTTTCCTCGATCAGCCATTGGGAGGCAAACAGAAAACCTAACAGAAAACCTTTTTTTGCACATAGGTAAAGCCACAAACCCAGTCATGTACCGGATAGATGCTACTGTGGCTAAAGATCTGTATGACACAGGATGGGAGTCTTACTGCAAAGCAACTGTACCAAACAAACAACGGTGCACATACTGAAAACTGCTTAGCCAAAATGTCTGTGACACAGATGAGATCTCTGCAGTTCAAATATGCCACTTTACTCTCCAATGCAAAGCTGCTGAAATCCATGCACTCTCTCAAGTCTAGACTTTAATGAGCTTTCTCCTCTTGCAGCTTGTAAAGGTTCACATTCCTCACGCTGTCCAAACTCATAAGACCTTAACCAGCTCACTCTGCAGCGCACTGCAGGGATGCTTCATGCCTCTGTAGGTATGTGGCCATCAAACCCCCAGAATCGGGTCATGGAGCAATGCTTTAATTTTGCAGTCTACTTCAAATCTATCTTTTGGTTGAACTTAATGAAAAGCAGAAGGGGGAAACAAATCTCAGCTTTTGCTGCACAGCAAAGCTGAGGTATTTCCAGAATTTGACAGAAACAAGTGACGTGATATTTTCCCCAGTTAACTAATAAAATTGAAAATGTATGCATTTTTTTTAAGAAGATGAAAACTATGACGGCACAAGGGGTTAAAACCTAAAAGGCAACACTGCTCAGCGAATAGCAGAAACCCTGTACAGGCCTGGGCAACTTATGCTACTTAGCCCGCTAGCTAAAGTCTACAGTTACTAACCTTACCTGCACATGACAAGCTAACTTTGCTACATTAGCTGAAGAGATGCTCCCATTCGGTAAAATGTATCTGCAGAATAATCTCAAAACCTTCAGTTTTATCTCACGTTTTGCTTACACGCTTTACCCCAAAACAAACACACGCACTTTCACTTTTTTTTAACCCCAAACCACCCAGAATGTTGCTAGTTAGCTTAAAAGCTAGCATCAACGTTAAAGTTTTTAGCATAAACGTTACACTTTATGCCTGTGTTGCATATGGAAGGTAATAAATAGCAGCTATCGGGCCCGTGTCAAGCTAAAGCCAATGTCACGCTTTGTTTTCACAGTCTCGTTGTAAGCTGGAGTCCTAACAAAACAAACACACACACACAAAAAGCTGTGGCAAACCCACTCCACTCGACACTGTCACAAAGTCAGTGTTCACAGCTTTTACCGTAGCTTCGGACACCGGCTTCCGGAGACCCGGGTTGCGCTTCCCTCCCCCGGCAGCTGTCCTGGATGTCAGTCCCGTAGGTGGTGAAAATCCACTAAAACAGCGACATTTTGCGGTCGCTCCGCTGGCTTTACCTCCGTCTAAAGAGAGCGAGAGCGAGAGCGACCTCCTTCTTGCGTTCGTGCAATCAGAGCTGCACAGATTCAGCAGGGCTGCTTGCTTGCCCTCCCTCTTATCTATCTATGTACATTCGCGGATGTGATGCCAGCTTCTGTTATGCGTGCAAAAAGGAAAAAAAAAGGCGGGAGGATATATTTTTATTCGTGTACGTTACACCGGTTCCGGGGATACCTGCGCACCGGAGGAGTCCTCAGTCAGCCCCGCTACGTGGCCCGGGCGAAGCTCTTAGCTTACGGCGCCGCCGTCCGTCCCTCCCGCCCGCGCTCATCCCGGGCATTCAGGCCGCTGTCTGGGCGCAGGCGCGCCGCGCCGCGCCGCTCGGTGTTTGGATTCTCTTGGTCTTCCCTGGAAGCTGGACACTGTTCGGGGCGCGCACTGTGGAGTGAAAATAGTCTCAAAAAGATTTGTGTAGACTCCGAGCAAAACTCAGATGTCCCAGCGTTTACTAGCACCTTCTACACACAAATCTTGGAGCTTCCCCGAGGCGTGAAATGAGTCTCAAAAATAGTTGTGCACTCGTAACCGGATTTGTGTGTAAATGCAGTTTTGTGTGTGCGTAACATGTTGAAAAAGTGTGTACTTTTTCAACATGTATAGGCGTAGGAGAAGGTTTATTTTATTTTTAACTTTTACAAATCGAGTATTACGCACTCAGAAATCTTTTTACACACACACACAAATCTTTTTACACACGCACAAATCTTTTTACAAACACACATCTTTTTACGCACACACATCTTTTTACGCACACACAAATCCTGTTACGCACAAATCTTTTTACGCACACTCAAATCTTTTTACATCCTGTTACGCACAAATCTTTTTATGCACAAGCAAATCTTTTTACGCACGCACAAATCTTTTTGCACAGACACACACACACACACACACACACACAAATCTTTTTGAGACTATTTTCACTCCGTAGAGCACACGATGGGAGAAATCATACAGGAATCTGTGTTCTCCTTCTGGTTCTAAAATTGTACTCATTTCACCTTATTTGCTCTGTGAAAAGACTCCATATTCATCTGCAAGTATCGTAACATCCAACTGTCACCTTGTTCACTCACTGCTTGCTTCACCAGGTCATCAGGCTTAGAGTGATTCCTTCAGATGTTAAGGTTTAAAAGGTATCAAACTATTCAGAGCAGGAACTTGGTTCA
>CAEGAF010018498.1:0-10806 GCA_903067075.1 Micropoecilia bifurca | reverse complement strand
GAGCCAATGATCGGCCGATCCCGATCATCACCGATTTCACGGAAATCGGCCGATTATGATCGGTGACCGATCGATCGGAACACCTCTACGTATCAGTAGTAGCAATAGTTGAATCAGGCTGAAGTAGAGACACATTTAGAAGTTGCAGGATACTAGTCCTTGAGGACTAGAAGTGATTACCCCTGTTGTACAGACATCCAGACTTAATGTCGGTGTGTTTTCTCATGAGTTCCCCCCAATAGGCCACAGCTTTGGCCAAAAGACCAGTTGCTGCTCCATTGATAAAGTTATTCAAGAGATAGACATGTTTAAAATGCAGTAAAGGAAGTTTAGACAACTTTCTTTACTTTCTTAACTTTAATACCTTTGAAATACTGACAAAAATTCTGTCTCATAGAAATTAATAATATTAATCAAATTGTATTTAATTTTATGATAAAAACTTGTCAAGGTTTAGAAAACACAGTTTTAGAGCTGAGTGGTAACCTTGACCTTTAAGACCACATTATATTTTTCCTTGAAAATGCTAATTCGCCATATATTGTATGATTTGGGGTTTTTAATATTTCCACAGTAAATTTATTTTATTTATTTTTATTTTACAGAAGCAACATTTTGGTGAATATGAAATTGAATGATTGTGGTAATAAGTACAAATAAAAGTGTGACTTTGAGCCACCATCAGACACATCTACTGTTGTGGTTGATGGTAAGGTTTGACAGCTCTTCAGACTGGAGCTGTGAGATGTAGGTGCAAAAAAGAACAAATATGACCTTTTAATAAACTTTCACAAATTAAACAAACATTTTATGGTTCAGAAACTAGGCTTTAAATGGCATGCTATTAGTGAAGAATAATCTAGTCCAGGTTTGAAGCACTCAATTTTGTAGGTTTTTAACTAGAGAGAAAGTGAGAGCATTGCCCAACACAAATAATGACCTGGCCAGAACACGGCCTACTAAAGAAAGCACTCCGCTTACCATAATTACAAAGCCATTATAGAATAGCTTTGTCATGTTGACCTGAAATTTATTCAGCTTTGATGTGTCAAAGTATACTCTATAAAATGTTTGGGGAAAAATACAACAGAACAGTTAGGGCAATGAGCTACTTATGGTTGGATGGATAGGCAGGGTTGAAAGCCATGCAAACTTTCTACTCATTCAACACCCAAAATCAAGATGAGACAGCCACAACACATTTACAATGTGTAAAATACAATAAGATTTAAGACCTATAAAGGTCTTTAATTAACAGTAAATTTGGTGACTTCTTATCCTTGTATATTAAAAAATGGCATAATTTCTCTATATCAGGTCAAGAACACTTTTGTATTATGCTTATTTGCTGCCTTCAAATTGCCAGACTGTTTTCCACAACAGTCTGGCAATTATGTTGGATTGTGTTGTTTAGGCTCTTCATTCAAATTAACCCAGAAAGGGGCACAAAGACCAGCAATAGAAAGGTGGTGTCCAGAAAGATACTTCAAAAGAAACTGCACCCAGTGAATCCACATGTTTCTCCCCTAATCAAAAGCCTAATGGACTTTTAGTGTCATTTCAGGTTAGTTTGTGTCATTTGTTTCTTTGAAATAATTCCGTTTCCAAATCATTTAGGTCTAATTGATATTTTCTTATATTTTTCAAAGCTCGACTGTACCCTCTAGTGTATCTTAAAACGTAAGTGCCACTTTGACTGTTGGATAATAAGTGCAGAATCAGTGCAGTTTTCAAGTTTTACTGTGGCCATAGTTAATTGTTATTATTGTTGTTAACTATACCAAGAAGCCTCGATATGTGATCATTTTCTTTAACATTATTTTTTAGTCTTTAAGACTGTAAAAAAAGGTCAGTTGAACTCAGCTTGAGACACTGGACACTGTCCTCTTTGTAACAGTAATTTTTGCAATCATGATTAATTCATGACATTGAAGGTCTATGTTTTTATAGCCCATTCTCTGAGACCTGGCCATGTGCTCTTATTCTTATATTTGTATATGGTTTGAACATAACAGTGCCTTTAAATAAAAAATATCTTCTAAAGAATGTTATCGCAATCTCCATAATGTGATGCGTCTTACTGATTATGTATTTTAAAACTGCACCAATTTTAGCAGTAAGATGATACTTTCCGTTTGGTTTTGTCTGAAATCCAAACAGGTTGAACAGAAAAATCAAGATATGACAGAGCATATCTGAATACTGCAGCAAAAACTAATATTTTTGTTGGTAGTTAAATAAAATGTTTGTAATTAACTGAAATATTTAATCTGCTTGACATAACCATATTTCTGAATTAAAACAGAAGGACAGAAATATCTCACCTTGTAAAATTTTGGTTCTGGGTCGTTTTCCACACTGGACACAGGAGATGGGTCCTGATGCAGCAGATTGGTTCCAGTGTCCACAGTTGGATTTGACAAGATCTTTTGTGACCTCCTGACACAAACACAAAAGTGCCTTTTCATCACAGACACCGGTTCTCTTCCTACATCTGTGAAGAAATGTTATGATCAACAATATTTGGAACAGGTTGATCTGATAAACACAATCAGATTACATGTAAAATAACTCCTACTGGATGATGATGAGAAATTCCTCCACTAGAGGCAATTTAAAGAATCAAATTCACAAAAAAGAAACAATGTCCTAAACAGTTTTGACATTGAGTGGAAGTATTAAGGTACACCCAACAATGCCTCTTAATTACAACAGGAAGGAGTCACAAACACATAATCCCAATAAAGTTTAATCCAAGTCTAGATTTCTGCAAAATTGTTCCTTCCAACCATTCAACTCTTCTTGACACAGAGTTTTTGAGTGAAAAGTTGAAATAGATAGAGGTACTTCATCTTTAGCTGAATATGAAGGTTACTTCCTCCATTTTGGAAATATCTGCTGCTATCCAAAGAATGAACCCATTCTTGGGCGGTTGGTTTTTCTGTACCATCTATTTTTTGTAACTGCAGTTTTCTAGCCACAACTAGTTTATCCCAAAGGTATCAATCAGTTGATTGCATTTTGTGGATTTTAAAACCCAGAAACATGGTTTTGAAATGTGACTGAAAATAGATGTGAAAGATATGGTTAACCTCATCATTTGTATCATTCTATTATTTTCTGAGAATATAATTGTTTCATTTGATCCTGTAATAGAAAATTTCGTTTTTGGTCTCATTTCATTCTTGAAGGAACTGATGGTACTTTTTACCATTTATTTACTGATTATATCTGCAAGATGTGTTTGTCCATTAAATAAGTTTGCAAATGATGTTTAGATGTTTCCGCAGCAGAAGAGACCTGAAGACATCTTGGGAAAAATGCTTGATCTGATAATTGTCTTAAAGGACTGATGTGTGGAATGTAGTTTGTACCTTGTTTGACCTGAACCCATGAAATGACAAAGAAGTGTTAAAAGTTCCTCTTGAAATCCTTATCAGCTCTTCATCCTGCCATAAAATCATCTCCTCCAAGAGGTGAGAGATAGTTCATGAGGACGGGGTCAGGGTGTCTCTGTGGCCATCTGGCAGTAGCGATAACATTAGACTTTGGGAGGGTCTTTGTCTTGCTGTGACTATATAACGATGTGATGTGTTTTGCTCAGGGTTCTTCTACTGACTGCGCTCAGTGAGAAGGGTCTTCAAACGCTTTTGCCTTCAAATAAAGAAACTTAAAGACAAAGATTAATCTTTCTCTTATTATTGAAACAGATTCTCATTCCTTGATAATGAAATTTCCATAACAATCCTGAGGGTAGGAGGGAATGCATGGTATTCATTGCCCAGTTGAGAGATGAGACTCAGATGGGAATCTTTTATATTGATTTATTCAGTTAACTCCATGTTGCCCTATGTGCAAGTCGAAAATGTCTGTGCATCTACGCCATGTGTTTCGTTTGATTTGTAATTCATTAAAGTGACAGGTGGGCTTCAGACTTTTCCATACCATTAAAAAAAACGGTCAAAGACCGAAAATGTTCCGTTACCAACCCCTGCTCAGATGAAATTTATTTTGTTTATTCAGTTGTAGGTAAAGGTGAGGACCTTCTTTTCCGGTCTCTGAGAAGATAACATTGGCAGCTTCAAAAGGAATTTGTTTTTGATGGCCATCACCATCCACTTTTGATGTGGCAATCTGCTCAAGGCAAACACATCGTGAGCACAAAATGGCAGCCAGACTGACTAAGGCCGGGCTCTGCAGTGCAAAAAGTCCTTATGAAGACTGGAGAAAATAGCTGGTAGCTCAGTCAGTCCTGAGACTAAAGAGATTGAATTCAACATTAACAATTTAAGATTGATTTTCTTAGCACAGCAATGCCTATCTGCATTTCTAGAAGGGGACATATTACATTTGCTCAATTTCTCCAATAACATAAATCCACCCTTAGCTGATGTTTGGATGGTGAATAAAATGTTAAATTACTGAGGTAATTTCATAAATACAAAAGTGAAAGACAAATATCAAATGTTTGTGTAATAACTTGTGCTTGGGGGAAAACAAGTTTGGATTTTTGACTAACCAAGTTAGAAGAGAGAAAAATGAAAACTCTAAGGTCCTAAAAAATAGTTAAGTAAAACAAAAGAAGAAGCAAAACAAAAGTGAAGTTTGTAAGAAATGAAATCCATAGAAATGACCTGATGAACAGCAAAATCAATGAAGATCAGGAGATTAAATCAGGTGCTGGTTTCTTACTTTTGTTCTGATGGTTCCTGGTCGGTACTAAAGTCTGGAGGAGCATCTTTCGATAAGTCACTCTTCATAGAAAGACTGCTGGATCCTTGGGAAGGTCTGTGGTTATGAATTCTGGAACAAAAATAGACTGTCATTTAGATACATTTGAAACCAGATAATTATATACACTGAATTAAAATAAACAAATATTTTCTCACCGTCTGAATTTAAATTGGACAAAGTTTCTTTTGTTTTAAGTCAGTTATATTTAACAAAACTATTTATTTTATTAACTTTACTCAGAGTTTTATATTACTGTGAAAAACACAGCATAAAAGTTAGTAGAACAGTGAACACATGGCTGAGGGAGGGAGACAGTGATGCATAAAAAAAGTAAAACCCTGAAATGCAAAAGGTTACAATAAACCTTGATAAAATACTAAGATGCTGAAGGAGATGGGGCATTGACTCAAACACGCTTGCCTTCAGTACGAGAACCTCCAATGTTGGTCTATCCAGTATAAATTAGGATTGGGAAGTCGTCGCTTGGGGCCATCCTTCCAACATGGATTATTTGTCTCATCTGTCCTAATCATTTTATTTTTCATCAGAGTACTGTAATTTGCTTAATTTATTTCGTTTAGATTTTTGGCTAAATTGATAGATCAATATTTCATGGTTTTTGTTTTCCATTTAAATTTGAACAGTTTACTTATATCCTCTTGGAGTGAGTCTTTAAAACACAGGGATCCTACAAAAGTTTTTGAACAAATGGTTCTACCAAAAGTGTGAAGAGAATTGGACTCAGTAGGCTGAATGGGGCTTGGATGTTCTACTGAGCCTGAACATCCTTGTTCCAGAGAGACTGTGCCTCAAAGGCCTCTCGAGTTTTTTATCCGGGAATCTAGCAAATTATTAATTTCAGACAACGCATGATTTTATTATTAAAGTCAAAATGTTGCAGGACCAGGTAGACATATTCCCAACACATGGAATCAAAGGTTTTTTCAGCATCAAAACTTATTGCAAATGATTTTAATTTATATTCATGATTATCGATAAGGTGTAACCCTCTTCTCACATCACCCTGGGTATGTCTATTTTTAATAAATCCTGTCTGATCAATTGGTTTAGGGATTGATCAGAAAATTATTGAAGTTAATATTTTAGAATCAATATTCAAAACACATGTACAGATGAGCATTACATTCTTGTTTCATCTTTTCCTGCTTTTGGTACGATGGATATTATTGCTCACTTTCAGGACAGTGGAGTCTCTCCCCTTTAAGCAAGTGATTAAAACATTTTTACAGCAAAAGCGCATAGACATGACCTTCTAGGTCAGGGGTGCTCACACTTTTTGAGACAAAGACTTACTTTTTTATCATCATCCCACTCAGAGCTAACATATGACACAAATATATAAATGATATAGTTCATATATTTGAAAAGCAATGCTACCAAATACAGAGGAATCATGTTTGAAAATATTAATGAACAATAATAATTTGGCGTTTAGCAGATAGAAATAATTCTGATGATTCTAACCAACCTAAAAGAAGACATGTTTGGTTTGATCTAATTTAAGGTAATGGCAATAAAATGTTTATATATTTTACAGCTGAAACATCTGGACTCAACTGTAAGTTTGATACATTATAAATTTAAACAATTAATTTAGCAACTCAGTCTGATTTTCCTCAGATACAGTAGTCAATTAATCATAACACTGAAATAAAACTCCTGCATTCATTAAATTAAAAATAGCTCAATAGGAAAAAATAAATCATTCAGAAACAAGCCACTTTTCAGAAAACCCTAGAAAATGTGTAATAGCCCTAATAAACACTACAGCATCAAGCACATTCCCTGATGGAAACCATTTAAAAAGCTCTATAGAATGTATCAAACGTACAGCTGCAGATATTCAGCTGTTAGCAGGTTTCTTACTTTGGGTCTGATGGTCCATGTTTGTTACTGAAGTAAGGGGGGGATCGATTGGACATGTCACTCTTCATAGAAACGCTGATGGATCCTGTGGAATAGCCATGGTTCAGCTCTCTGAAACATAAATATGTTGCTTTCTAGATCCCATCAGTTACTGATAAAGAAAATGATGAAAACAATAAAGTTGGTGTACTTGTGTTGTACAATTTCAAAAGCTTTAAAGACAGAATCTGAAGGTTTTGTAGCATAGAAATGGATTTTGGTCAGAGGTTTCTCACCTTCTGTCTGAGGGTCTGTGTTTGAGTTTTGGATCCATTTATCTGAACCAGTCCCCTTTCATTCACCTAGAACTGAGTAGTGGAGATACTCCGCTGTCCTTCACTTTCTCCAGTCACATTCAGTCATCTAGACTTCATCCAGTCTAAAACATAAACCAATACCAGTCCTTTTTAATAAGATGTTCAAATGAAAGCACAGACATCAATACATCCAATATATTGGTACATTAAATGGTAACTTGGAGACAATAAAAACTTAAACAGACACAGATTAGCCTGCAAAAAAACAACATGAAGACCTTTTAAGATGAATTCTGAAATACTGTTGTTAAAAAACACACTAGGTTAAAACACTTCCATGTTATCTAATGGGTCCTTGAGGCCCAGTGTCCTTGTGGCAGTTAAGGAGTTAAGTGACTTTTGAAGCCATCAGGAACACAGCTACCTGTAATTGCTGCTACATTGTTTTTCTAAAAATCACATTTATTGATATGTTATTTTTACATGACAAATTTGACTGGATTAGTTGATTAAAATACATCTATAAAGGAATTTACATCAAACATTACAATGTCATCTAAGACTGCTGTGGATATTATAATACAGTTTACATGGCATTAGAATTTACTTTATTGTTTGACAATGAAAACCCTTAATAAAATATTCACATTTTGATGCAATAGAATTGTCAGTGTCAATTTTATTATAAAGCATTTTTATTAACTGCACCAAAGTGCTCTACAGTATTCATAAACCAGAGATAAAAAGACATAAGAATAAAACACAGACAGGTAAATTACAACATCAGGCCTTATGAAAAGCCAAACAATAAAAATTAGTTTTAAGGAGTGAATTATTATTATCATTATTATTATTAACAACTATGCATTATTACAATACACTGAAATAAATTATTTCTATAATAAGGTTTGTCTTGAATATTGTATTGTGCAACTAAAAAGGATTCAGAGTGCTTCACTTTTTCATTACATTTTTTTACAAACTTATTCCAAATACGTCTGTAACATTCATTGTATTAAATGAATCCCTTTCCTAAAAATCAAACACACAAATACCCCATTATGATAAAGTGGAAAAAAGGTTTGAGACTTTTTGCCAATTTATTAAAAATAGAAAATCACATAACCAACTCTTAGCTATAATATTGTGTTAAAAAAAAGTTTCTTCTCATAATTAAAGAGTCAAGTTATCTTCACATCAGCTGCTATTGGAAGCCGGACAGAAGGACCATCACCCCTCACTGTGACTCATAAAAATCTTGATATAAAGGCGTTTAGCTTTTGTTTTCTAAACTAAGACAGATAGAAAACAAATAAAAGCATAAAACCTGAAAGAAAACAAGATATCAGAAACGGTGGCGTCCCAACCAAGGTCTTCAGAGACAAACAGAATAATGGAGCTGATAGAACCAATAGACTAGTGGTTTGCCGCCATACCTCCCACCTCACCTGTATGACTCATGGACATCCTGTCACTGGAATAAACTTCAGGTTAGAGAGACGTTTTTCCGAGTTATTTCCCCATCTTTAGATCAATACATACCAGTTTGTTTCCACCTAAAACATAGTCGCTATGAAGACAATTTTATCCATTTTATTAGACTCAGAGGAGTTACTGTGCAACTTTCCGCAGATTTGTGACGCAGGATGAATAACATCAAAGTTGTAAATTACTGTGGTGATTTAGCCTGCATTGAAACTGGTCCTAAAAGCACAACGTTTACCAAACCGTTTTACCTCCGTTACAAAAACACAAAACCCAATATGAGACAAATCATTTTATTCTGGTATTTATATCAGAACAGATTGGCATCGACGAGGGCAGCTAAACTGGGTCCTTCAGTTCATTAACATCTGCCGACAGAGGTTAATATCAAAATAAGTTAATTTGGAACGCGGCGTTATTGTAGGAGTTTAATTACTTTCATAATTTGTACAAGAGGGACAACCAAGGAGCTTATCTTACATAAAAACAGTCAGTTCTAGAGGTGAACCGGTGTTAGTTTAACTTCCTGAAAACACGGTAAAAGCTCAGCAAAGCACGAGCAAGTTGAGCTGTGAGATAAATTCAACTCTCGTCCACAATGGATGCTGTTCAGGGGTTTTCCACAATTTCCAATAAAAACTTAATAAACACTTGGGGAGAAAAAAAAACTTGAGTGGAGCTTTCCCGATGTTACCTATCTAGTTAAATGATGTGACTAGGAGACGTCAAGTTGTTATACCAGACTAGGATGATAAAAAGTACTTACTTTACTAGATGTTGGTCATTCAGTCCGGAATCTTCTACAGTCCACCTGAACCGACCCAACGTTCAACCCGGAGTTGAGCGCCAAGCTGCTCGTCTACGGTCACGTGTCAGGAAATGGATGCGTCAGAGGAAGTGGAGGTAAAACGTGTGAATTTAAGAATAACTGGAAAAAACACGAGTTTGGATGTACTTTGGAAAAGTTATATATAAATTATGTTAGAAGTTTAACAAGGAGAAGAAAGACTATATCTTCCAAGAACATAGTTATTAGGGGAAAAACAATCACCAACCTTCATTTATAGATCACATTACACACCCATGGAGACCAAAGTTCACAGTTATGCAATAAAATACAACTGACAGGTCAGAAACATGTACAGCTAATCACATAAAAAACATGGAAAATAAACAATAAAACAACTTGTTTTTTGTAAATAACTCGCTAAGGAGCAGATATTCTAGGAGATAAAATGATATATAGTTGGACTCTAAAAAAGACATTTAAATGTCATTTATAAGGCTTTGTTTTTTCCCATTATTTACACACACATTAACAAATGTTTATCTGCTAAGTTAATCTGCTTGTTTTTCTCACTAAATTCTCTTCTCCAAAGTATCCAGATGGCGCTATATTCCACCTAATGAGCCTTTAATTGAACATGGAGGTCACCCTATGGTTTGCTCTGCCAAACTCCTTAGGTAAATTCCTGACAGAAAATTGTTCATAGTAAAAATTATTAGATGTTAAAAATGCAGCTTTTTCTGATCAGCATGAAAATCAAGACATCTGACCTCAGCAGAGCAAAGTTTATCGATGAGCCATTGATCCAACAGAACCTTCTGCAGGACAAACAGGGAAAATCCTCTGAATGAGACCTGAAAGTGTCTGAGCTGCTCCAGGAAGAGTTTTAAATGTTACTATACACTCTGTGATGCATTAGATTGTCTTGATCCATGTCTGTTTTATACGTCCTACCAACTAAAGAATAAAATTAAGTTTTAGATTTTATCTTAAAAAAGGGGAAAATATTTGATTTCAATTTGAGAAACTTTCTCATCTGACTCACTGAGTTGTTTGCAGCAGCAGATAAAATTACAAGATCTTATGAAACATTTGCAGAAAACATCTAAAATATGAAAATCTGCATCAACATGGAACATTTTGAGTTGAGCTTTATTTCATGTTTCTTGGTTACAGGATGAAAATTAATCAGTGAGAAAAAAACTTTCCAGTTGAATCAAGTTCAGATAAAAATTAAAAAACCTCCAAATGTAGTTGAGTTTGAATTTCATCTTCATCCATAAAAAAAACAATATCAGACATTAAATGACAGACAGGAGGAAATAAACAGGATGGAAACCATTCAGGTCAAAGGTCATCATGATCCAGTCAGAGTCTCTTTAGACTCAAACTGCTGCAGCTTCTGAGGATCAGCAGGAAACAGAGACGATTCTCTAATTTAATACAGATGTCCTCACCCTGCAGAGAGAAGAAAGAACCAGAGATCAGATCAGTGAGTTTCCAGCTTCTCTCCAGCAGCAGCAGTCAGTGACGCAGCACATCCAGTAGAAAGAGCAGCAGGACCTTCAGTCGTGTTCAGAGCAGCTTCCTCTCAGCTCTCATCTCAACGTGTTGCAG
>CAEGAF010018486.1:0-19715 GCA_903067075.1 Micropoecilia bifurca | reverse complement strand
TTAATTTATTCAAATAGGGTGGAACCTTGCTCATCCAACCAGGACCTGTCTCTGACCCTTTCTCTAAAGCCATTTTATCCCTATTGTCTAAGGAGAACTTCTCCTGATCTCCTGCTGGTTTATGGCTCTCACACACAAGTATGAAAGCTGAAACTTCCTAATGATTGTCTCCCACACAGACAAAGGGCAAAGGACAGAGATCTTGGTCTTGGATCTTATAATTAGGCTATTTCCATCAAGTCATATTACATTTTAAAACTAGCTTATTTTAAATATATTTTCTCAACAGAAGACAGGCAAACAAGCGATTATATTGGGTTTAGACGCACAAAAAGCATTCCATACTGTGGACTGGTCATTTTATTCAGTCTTGTCAAAATTCAACTTCTCCAGCAAATTTAGAAAGATAATTCAGGAACTGTACAATAAGCCTGCAGGTAAGATTCGGATCAATGGGAGGCTATCAGAAGAAATAAAAATTGAACAAGGGTGCATATCAACATCCATATCCCCATTATTATTTGCATATTTATTGAATCTTTAGCACAATGGATTAGGCTAAATACCAAAATACACGGCATAACGATAAACCATAATGATAAAAAATTAGCACTATTTGTGGATGATAAACCTATGGTGAGACCTCGGGAATCCCTCCCAGAATTACACAAAATCTTGTTGGAGTACGGGGAATTTTCAGGTTACAAACTGAACTCCCACAAATCTCAGGTCTTAACATTAAAATATTCACTAGACAATATTGACAAAGAAAACTTCTAAATAAATTGGGACATGGACTCATTTATATACCTGGGAGTGACCATTCCCAAAGACTTAAGGAATATTGTCTCAGAAAACTATAACCCTATAATGACTAAAATAAAAAATTACGTATCTGGATGGAACCTGATACCTTATTTAGGTCTTATGCAAAGAGTAGAAGCTATCAAAATGATGATGTTGCCAAAACTGCAAACAATCTACAAACTGAATTTGAATTTGAAAAAAATGTATGGAACAAATGTGAGTAGTAATCTGAACTTTAGTGAAGTTTCACAAATCACATAAAGTTTCACAAATCTCAAACATGGATTAAAATATCCTGCTATTAGAGCAGAAGAATCTAGGAGTTGTAGTTTTCCAACTAGAGTAGATTAAAGATGCGGAAGGTAGTGAAGTATTACGTGGAATCGCCCTTTAGCCATTTCCCAAATCGGAAGCTGGAATCGGAAACCAACTTCAGCCTCCTCTCACTAGCGTCATCAGTGTAAAAGGACAACTTGGAGTAAGGTTTCCGAAAAACAATTTACAGAATAACCTACACAGCAATTTCAAACATGGCTCTCCTGCGGTCTACTTGCCATCACTGCGGCCTTGACTGCGGTCAAGTGCAACAAGTCGCCAAACTAGGCCTCAATAAACACTGACACAATCTCAATCGGATCCACAAACGTTTCCGTCATAAGACTTGGCGTCCACTCGGATTCCGCGTCTTGGGAGATTAGAAATATCAGAAAATATCATTTTTAATCCAGGTTCTGTTGGGAATGGAAATCCCAATCACTGAATCATAATTTGTATTGACACACGGAGCATAAAATCAGCCAAGAAAAGCATTCAGACTTTACTTATTTTATTCACTTTCAGCACTGAAAGGAGATGCTTTTACCATTACATTGGAGAAGAGTTTCTAAAAATGTCTGTGCAGTGTTTGAGGAAAAGGAGGAGGGTAGCTAATTATATGGACTGAAGACATTCCCTGAAATCACACCATGGCTCTGTGTCCCTGATAAGTTTCTGTTTCGTGAGAAATGGACCTTAGCGTCTAACAGAATCAAAGATGTAACTCTTTACTATGGGCCCTTTGTCTAACAGCGTGTGACTCTTTCTCGACCTTGGTAAAGCGTCTCAACAGTTCCAAAGTTCATGAATATCAGACTGACAGTTTTGTGTTTCTATGAGTCCAGATGCTAACCGCATCTTTTTTAAAAACGACGTTTTATCAATAACCTTCTATATTTTAAGAATAATTTAGAGAACCAGCAAAATTTTATATTTATTTTTTTATAACATAGGACTAAAGATGTTTTTAAATTTTCAAAATTTAAAAATGTAAATTTTCTAAGAAATAAGACAGTTTTAGATCAATTTAGAGAAACAGTAAAAATTCATGTAAATGACAATAAATAACTTATGTAATAACTAGTTAAGTGTGTCATTAATTTATTATAACTCTTCACTTTCCATAGATCAGTGTCTTTTGATTCCTCTTTAAATAAAATGTTTATTCATAAATTGCTTATTTAAAAATGCACAATGTTTTGTAAAATACATGTTTCCTTTTCATTAATTTTTGCAGATATAAGTCAACAGATCTTAATTAAATGTTCGGCTTGGATTTAATTTAAATGTAGATCATAAACTTCTTTCCGTTTTGATGTTTCTGAACTAAATAAACTACTGGTCAGAATCCAGAGCTGTGCAGATCGTTACCAATGTCAACTGTGATCTCTACAGAAACAGATACTCGGCCTTCAGCGAAACCGCCAGTCAGATCCACTTTTTTCAAAAAACATATTTATCATCTCTCAACTCTCTTACTTAACTATGAACCATTTACTTTAAAAAAAGTTGTGAAATTACAAAATAAATACATAATTTTCCTCCACTTTTCTATTTTCTCTAGTGTTCGGAAAACAAATCAACTTAAAATAGCAGTAAAGCTGAATTGATAATGTGCAATGGTTGCATAAAACAACATAGTGTTTTATTTCATACTTGTGTATAAGCATGCAAGACAACAGCTCAGTGTGGCTACACCCCCTAAGTCTGCTGTCGGCTGTGATCCTGAATTATGTCACAGTCATGGCAGCACAGTGCTTCCCATACATGGAGGGGGAAAAAATCACAGCAGCCTTTCAGTCCATTGAACAATACAGAATATAAGCCACAAATAGTGTTAAAATGTAAATTTTCTGTGTAACTAATGCCACAAATTTTCTACATTATTCTAAAACAAAAACTATGGTTGGGATTAATTCTCTTATGCTTTTAGTGTAAGACAGTTCATTACGCCCACTTGTGAATTTAAATAATCCCTTCACTCCTTTCAGAGCTCGAGATTTAATGCAGTTGTGTTTTTTGCAGAAGAAAACATTTAAAACACATTACTTTAGAGCAGTAAAACGGCATGTAACAGAATCATGTTTTCTGATTGCTGGTTCAATACAAACAAGTTTCAGACAAAATGGAAAGATTTCTGAAATCAAAGCTCCCACTCCATCAATTTCTTACAGGTAAATCTGTAAGTCTAAACCATCAAAAGCCAAATAAACTTGTGGTATTTTAAAACTCAAAATGCATATTTCACTTGACGCTGACCCAGAAGAAGAGCTGTTAAATATAGTCATTTCCTACTATGAGCTCTCATTCATTTTTCAACATTTTTCTGTTGGATGATAAATTAAGGAGAGAAAAAAATCTGAAGCTACTTTGGAGTCGACAGAGCCAACTTGAATGTGGTGAAAATATAGTATATGTGGGATGGGAGACTTAAATACAAGAGAAATCATGCATGAAAATAAAATGATGCCAAATCAAATTGCAGATTTATTAATCTGGCAAAGGAAATGCAACATGAAAAACTTTAAAAAAATGATAACTTGCCACTTGAATCACAAATCAAATAATCTTTTATTGCCACAGGAACTATAAAAACAATGATGGAACAAGTTTACAAATCGGTCATCACAAGGTAGGAATGCATGTCCAAATGCGTCCAAGTATATAATGCATTCTTATAACGCATTTCTTAATAATTGTGGTATGAATGTAAAAACAGAAAAGTAAACACCTGTTGGGAAATTTAAACATCTTTAATACACATTTAGTTCTGTGCTAAATTGCTCGCCGCTCTTTTGTAATGGTCCCAATTCATGACTGACCACAGTTCTGAAAGCTATGTTAATGCCATAAATTAAAGATTACTTATCAGAAAAAAATGAATAAATAGGAATTAAAATTCATGCTTTTTATGGTGTGAAAAATCAACAGAGAACATCATAATTTTCATGCAAAAGGAATGCAAAATGGGAAGGTAACTCAGATCAAACGTGAGGATTGCAGGTGTTTTAAACCAGTTACAAAGCAGAACTCTACATGCAGGCATGTGGAAATAAATAGATCATAGCTTGGAGACCCCTGAAACAGCAATGACTTAAGCACCGCAGGTGTAAACATAATAATTCTAGGATAAAAGTTGGAGTCCAACGGAGAAAAAAACTACAATCGACAACAAAACTAGTTTTCATTGTAGCTGCAGCACCATCCAAGAAAGCAACATTTATTTTCTTAAAGTGCTGAGTTTTTGATAATGAATTCCCCTGATCAATAATCACCAGCCTGTTCAGTAGCATTTGGTTGTTGACAAAGAATCAATGGAGACATGCATCAGGTTGTGTCGCAATTAGGAAGATTGTTCAAGAATTGGTGCCATGACAATATATGATTTTATCACAGAATAAATATAGAGCAGCTAAAATGATAAACCTGTAAGCTGCTGCTCACAACCCCAACACACATTCCTTCAGACACACACCACACATTCTGACACACAGACACATTCTCTGTCTTTTAACCGATTGCACATAGTTGGTAGAGGACGTGGTCCCAAAGCTTGTTCAGCCAGAACTGCTCAGCCCGGACACTCTTTGAGGTTAACAGGGCCAAACACGCCCGATGACCTGTGGAAGGAGACTGATATGTCGTTGATCTTCATGTCCTGGATACATCCCACAAAGGAGGATTTGACAGGAAGCATCTGCTGCATCAGTGTATCTGTAAAAACAAATGGTCAGGTAGTAAACATTTGTTTTGTACATGATACATGAAATTCATCTTTCACTTTAATAGTATATTCCCACTATGATACTGTGATTTTGAGCTCATTTATGTAATTTCTAAAAGAAAAATATATATATATATATAAAAAAAATTGCATAACTTGTTTCCTTCCGACTGCGGTTTGCTGATCGAGTATATGCATAGTGAACAACAGCTATGTTATTCATTCATTCAACGAGTTGCGCTATGCAAAACTTTCTAATTAATTATGGTTGTGGAACCAATTGGAGAATTACTTTTGAATCAAATATGTATTTATTGTATTGTACAATATCTAACTTAACTATATAAATTCTTAATTTTATGTTTGCTAGAAATGTATTCATTTGAAGTGGCTTTGGTGAATAGATCACTCAGTGAAGTGCTAAAGGTCAAGAAGAAAACAGTGGTCATGTGGCCTACATGTGAAACTTGTATATGAACCTGCAAATGTTTGTTTAAATATTTGGCATGAAATCCTTTTTACATTAAGTTACTACTGTATTTTTTGATTACATTTAACTTTGCATGAACTGATAATATTATTAGCAGATGTGATATTATTGATAATTATAATGATAGTTGCCTCTGCTGTACATAACAGTGGCTTTAAGGTGTTTTTGAACCTAAAACTGTTTTGCATCAGATCCACCAGGAGTGTCTGTTACTCCCTAATAGCTGGATGGCATATATATAACTAATGGTTATTATAAAGTCTTGTTGATCACAAGATGTCACTCTTGACTACAATTTTATAACAATAAATTTTGCAGGTTTTGTTTCCCATCCTATGATGACAATAACCTTTTTTTTTATAGTTTCAGGTGTTAAAGCTTTTTAAATGTTGCTCTCAGTGCATGTATGACTGAGTTTAGCTGAGTAGCTTTATTCCTTTAGCAATTTAAGACTTATGAAGACCAGCATGCACTGCCTTTCCTTCTTCTTTCTTTCCATTTTGAGGAGCAACTGACCCTAAATTCAGGTTACATTTATACTCCAGGGAAACAAGTACTTAGGTAGTTACTTTTTTAAATTTATATGTATTGTTAGGGATGTCAATTATTGTATGACTAGTGACTTTGTTGTAAAATGTCTTTTAACAAGATTATTTCTTGTTAAAAGACATTTTTTAAAATTATGGTAGGTGTATTAAAATATCTTTCTGCACATTTTTACCAGATGATAATCATATTCCTTTTTTATTATTTACAGTTTATTCTGATATTCAATTGTGAATCTCACTAAGCTTTAACAGATTAAGAACATTACAAACACCGATACTCACCAGGAATGCCACCGACATAAAGAGGATCTTTGGTCGAAGGGAAACTAGAAGATGGTGGACCTATCTTGTAGTTGTCCAATGTATCCACAGATAGTTGTACAACATTTTTTCTCTTGATTACTAGAAGAAAAGGGGAGGAAAGATTTGATGCTAAGTTATTACAGGCACATAAATAAATAAATACCTTTTCACTGAACTACTTATATTTTTACCAATGCAGCAGCAGGTATCACAGCTTTCAGCTGAAAAAAAATATTAACCCTTTCTGGTAACAAAATGACGTCTCCATTTCAGATGAGTCAGCTTTACTGGTCTTAACTGAGCAAACAAAATGACTAAAGAAACTGCTGAGGCTACTAAAACCTGAGCCCAAAGAGAAAAGCATCAAGGCCGGGATGAGCAGAGCAAATTTATTTTGAAGAAATAAACTGATTCTAAAAATAAGTTATAGATTATTTTATGACAGAAGATGCTTTTAAACTTGTTCCTGACTACAAATTTGTTAGTTATCAGCTAAAAATAATTATCATTGTTTGACATTTTTTATATTAAGAGTGAATGATTGTAAGTTCAAATAAAATAGTATTTTTGGCATGTTGACTGGATCTGAGAATCTTTTGACCATGACCATTGTTCCAAAGCTTTATTCATAAATACAAGAAGACGGTAAAAAGTGACACCCTAAAATTAAATGTTGTGCAAAAAATAAATATTTTGCTTCATTATCAATAAATATTTTCTTTGTCCTACTCATTGTTGGTCTAAGTTAAAAACACATGACAGCATTATTTCACATTTGGTTCAATATTTGTACTGGGTATTAGTACAATTCTAAGTTTTGTTTCACCTGAAATTTTATGAAATATTCCATCGCATAAAGAGGTCTTTGGCTTCACTGATGTCATGTACTCTCCTTTTCCGTTGTTCACGTGCGCCACCACCTGCAAACAGAAGCATATGCAAATGTCTCACTGTTAACCCCATGCGAATAAAGTCAACTTTGATAACAAAGATACAATCAACTGACTTTGAAGCTGCCAATTTTAAAACCAAGCCGACCTAATTTAGAGACGACCTCTGCTGTGCGTAAAGAGATGGGCAAAGCATTTAAGACAGTTCTATGGCAGCAGAAAGCATCTAAGTATTCTCACCTCTCCTCCGAGCAAATAGATGCTGAGAAAGTGGCCCATTGTGTTTGCATGACTGGTGGAATCACCGACATAAAGCAGGAGTCCAGTCCGGCTGTGGGGACGTATGTTAAACAGCACCTCCAGGTCAGAACCAAAAATGAAGGAGTCATCTGAAATACAGAAAACAAATTCAGATAATGTGAGTTACAAAACATAGTAATGGGGATCAACTAATGAACTTAGTTGATCCCCATATATTAAATAAAACATTTTTCTAATAAACTGAAATATGTCCCTAAAAGGCTTAAATCATAAGATAATTTTTTTTTTAAAAACATAGATTAGAAATAAAAACGTATTAAAAGAGCACAAAAGAGATGTACTTACTGATTATGACATGTGCTCCATTTCCTGCAAAATACACCCCTTTTTGTGTCGGCCCCTCAAAGCAGGGTCCTGCACCGTAGTTTGACGATGGGTTTAACATCAGTGCTCCATTCATCTTAAAGTTACGCACACAGCCGGACACACTTTGCTTTGGCAGAACCTTTGACTGAAAGTAAAAGTAGTATTCACTTCACTAAATTAGCCACAATTTTTCACCAGCAACATTGACTGAATTTAGTTGTGTTTTGCTACCTTTAACTCTTTCTGAAGGGATTCTGGCGCACTGCCCAGGTATGCAGGCAGGACGAACTGCTGCATGGACTTCAACTCAGAGTTAGTCAGCTGACCATCCTGAGCTTTGATCCCGTCTACAATCAACCGGAATTTCTTCTTTTCCAAACTGAACATGACCTACAGACAAATACATTCAACACATGCTTTGCTTTGAAAAATAGACTGAGTAATGCAGGGATGGCTGTTATGATAGAGCTGAAACCGGATATAAAACTGTAAGAATAATAAACAAAATACACAACATTTTTATCATTCTGCAAATCAGACTAAACGTTTGCTGTTGTTTATCTAAGATTACAAAAATTATTTCTATTTCTTAAGAATAATGAGAGTATTTATAATCCAAATGACAATGGCATTATGGTTTTGCAAGCTGCTGGTGTGAAATCAGATTTGCACTGCTGTAAGGGAACATCTCAAACACACAGGTTTCTTTTGTGAATTTATGGGGGGTTGGGAATCTGCTGAGCTATCAGGAGGAATAAATGACATTGTTTTTCATCCTTGACTCTATAACACATTCTTTTTCAAAACTACACTTTACACATGTATAAACACAACAGGAATGTCCAGCCATGGTAGTATTTAGGAATGAGGCAGGTTCTGTTTTTCAGACATGAATCTTTGTTTCCAAATGTGAGCATTAACATCTGAGAAAAGGAAGGGGCTACCGTATGTTGGAAATTGTTGGCTGAAGTTGCATTGGTAAGCGAATGTGATCATTTGCAGTGAAATACCAACAGGAGCTGAAAGGCCAATCAGTGAGGAATGACATCATCACACTAAAACCGACATAGATAGACAGAAAGCTATTTTAAATGCTGAGGTGGACACAAATGATTTTTTTCAAAACATGTCTGATTAAACTAAAATTGGCCATTATCACCATCCCCTTACAGAAAAATCCCATAAATTGTATTTGCAAAAATCACATGAGCAAATTATGTACCACATGTGAAGTGATGAGTCACATGAAAAACGATGATTTTGAGAAGTCTCATGGAAACCCTCCCCACCCCTCAAAAAACAAAACATGTCGTACCTATTTTTTCCACATGTATTTCACATATTTCTACATATGATACAAACGTAAGAAAATTTGAGAGCAGAGCACAGAAAAAAGCTCGCGAGATCATAAGGGATCAACCAACACTAAAGAGTTTCAAAGACTATTCTATCAACTACTAAGAAAATGTAGCATGTAAACTTTTCAAGCTTATCATTCCGATATTTGGCAAATACAAATAATTTTAGTAATCCTACGTGGCCTAAAGCAGAAAAGATTATGACTGATTTGATTTCACCCATGTAGAGATAAGTGTCTTTTTTTGCAGCTCATGTAAATATCAAGTTTCAGCAGTAAACACAGAGGCTTGTATACAGTGATGTGTATTTACTGACCGAATGCCACTTTCCATCGTTGTACTTCTCTCTGTTGAATATCTCCCTCTGTTTTCCCACAGAGAGTCTGATCCTGCCCTTAGACATGTACAACGCCAGATGAGACTGCCCTCCTCTGGTTGCTGCAAAGAACAGCAGACCTTCAGGAGACCGAGTCCTGACATCCAGAGAGAAGTGAGGCCTGGATAGGATAAAAAAAAAAAAAACAATATTCTCAATTACAGCTCTGGTTTTTATTTCCACACTTGGTATTCATAGATGTGAGACCATAAGGAAACTGGCCACTCACTTGGGTTGTAAGACCTGTAACGGTAGGCTGTAGCTCAGGCTGCTCACAGGCCCTCCCATGCGATAAGCATGTTGAAGCTTGGCTGGGAATTCACAGACTGAGGCGCTTTCATTTATTATTTGCTTCACGCTATCCTGAAAAGCAGCACAAAAACAAAAAAAGGAGACCACTCTTAATACAAGTAGATATTTGAATTCCTATCAGCTGCAGGTCTCTGGATGGCTCCCGCCCTGCTGGGGAATAAAGCAGCATGCTTTTTGAGTTGCAAAAATGATCAGAAGCATGTGTTCTATCAAATGTGAAGCTATTGTGACTTTAGATAAAGATTTTTATTTTTCTAATAGGCCTGCTTTGTCTGTATTATTACTAGGCTATATTTTTATTTCTAAAAGGAATACCTGCTATTTTCTTTTATTTTAAATTTCAGAAAACATTTTCCCAAAACTAAATAATTTTAAATGGAAATTTCAGACTTGTATTTAGGCAATAAAATAAATCCCAGTTTACTCACTTCACAATAAAAGTCAGACTAATGGGACCTTCTTTTTATTTCCATGTAGCATTTATTTAAAAAGGCTTGCCTTTAACCATGAAGGTTATATTTATCTAATTTATCAAATTTAAAAAATGCATCAAATGACATGCTGTTGATTGATGTTTTTACTAGGCCAAATACGGTGGAAGTTCTTTGCTTTTACGCATTTAATTAATTTAAAAATATATACATTTTTGCCTATGACCTGCGCATTACGAATCAGTCAGTGGATAACTGGCCAACTGGCTAGTGCAAGTTTATATAAAAAAAAAACCTCAAATTCGGATTTTATTTGTCATCCACTCACCAAGTTCAGTCATGATAAGTATTAGTTGGACACTGTCCTTAGGAGGACACTGTCCTGTGTTTGTTTTCATTTATAGTTTTGAATTTGAATGGTTTTCATCAGTGAACGTACTCCAACTCACTAGAATTTATTGTACCAATGTAGCTCATGTTCTAATAAAAATAAAAGCAAACACACATATGAGCCCATGTCCCCTTATTTTGCTGTGACACCTATTTCTTCCCACCTTCATATAAAGCTTCATAAGAATTAACTTTTTCATTCCTAAACTTTCTATTACCTGATTTTTTTATTTGCTTCAGCATGTGTAGCATGAAAGTGGCAGCATGTTATTGTACTTCCATGACCCCGCATGCAGCTGATAATTTATTATTCATGTTATTCAATTATTGTGAATCAAGGTTAATATATGGCTCCAAACCAAAATACCATATTGTTTACAGTGAGTATGAGCAAGCAAGGACAAGGGTGATTAGTGGAATCAATGTGTTGTATATTTGATTAAAAAAAAAAAGATAATCCAGAGGTGACAGTAAAGAAAAGCCTACATACTTTTACCTCAAGGTGAGGCTTATGTGAATAATCCTCTTGCTTCTCCTCAAGGTCTTTTTTTGTCCTTCAGTTGATACTTAATGTATTCTTATGTAAATGTGGGCTTCCAATCATTCAGTTTTAGGATTATTGTGTGAATTCTGTTGTGATAATCTCTTTCTTTCCTTTCTCTCTAGATCTTTGGGATCTTAAAACATCTTTAAAATGTGCAGATTGAACCATTTGAAATGTCAAAGGACTTTCACTGCCTCTCCAATTATTTTGATGTAAGCAAAAAATGACCAACTGGACAGTTGCTCAAAACCTTTGCAGGAATAGTTGTCTTGAAATCTTAGGGCCAACTCAGTTCAAATAAAAAAGCCAAAGTCTGATGCTCTACTGCAAACTAAAAAGCTGAAAATGCCTTTCGAGCTTTTTTATTTTTTCTTCCGGATGTTTCTGTGAATTTGCACACTTTAACAGGTGTCTCTGCTTCACCTTGGCTTCTTAAGCTAAACTGCTCACCATACATCATTCACACATTTAGCCGGAAATGCAACTTCATGATTATTTATTATTCCCACAGATGAAAGAGTGTTAGAAAAAGGTGATTAAAAAGTGATGGAAGCAGCTGCTAAAATCAGTTGTAATTAGAGCACATTTTTGTTGATTATATAATCAAGCATGATTTAATGTATCATTAGTGAATTAAAAACAAGTTGCTTGTGAATCACTTTGAAGGATTACATGGAAGAAAGCGAAGAGACGTGTTCCTTTCAGGATTATTATTCACAATGTAGATGGTGAACACAAATAGGATGGACAAAGGATGAAGTACAATACATTTTGTTGTTTGGCATGGGTACTGAAGCATTCATACACATTTTTTTTATTGTGTAGAATACACTGTAAATAAATGAGCTTGTGCATATGCTAGAGGAAATCATGGAATACAGCAGTCAGTGTTAGAGTCACGTTGTCATCTGTAGGTTTTGGTCTCCTTCTTCTTCATCTCTAGAAAATGAGGCAGCAAAATTTAATACAGATAATGTCAAGATGATAAAAGTGGCAGTAAGAGGAAAATGTAATTAGATAGGATTTCCTTCATAAGAGAGGAAGCAAGCATTAGGTCACAAATTATTAGGTAACATCATGATATCCTCAGAGGGGAAAAAACTGATTAAACAAACATTATTCTTGAGAAAATGCAAAGTAGCATCAACATTTTGAAACCGTTCTCTGTCTATGCATGTAGACATTTATTTATTTTATTGCACAAAAACCTTTATAGCTGAAATATGTCATATGAATGTCAGATTTTTTTCCCTACACCACCCTAACAGACTATACCACAAACTCAGATTCCCATCAATCCAAGATTTCAACCATGACCCACATTTTATACCAGAGTTACCAGCAGACTGAACTTTTCATGGAATGCTATAAAATCCCTTCATTGGTTGCCCATTTACGAAATCTCCGTACTTAGCATGCCTCCAAGTGTCAAAGTGCTACCAAAACCTCGTAATTATCCATTCGTTGAAGCCAGGTGTGCAGCAACAGATACTGGACACCAAGCCCTGAGGACTGGGGTTGGGGATCTCTGATATATACCCTTTAGTTTTGGAATAATTAAGTATTTTTCTAAGGACTACTTTCTGATCTGAAGTTCAGGTGTGCATAGATGTCAAACCTCACCTTTTTGTCGAAGCGGAGTTGAAAGGGATTGCTGGCAGTGCACACATCTATCTGGACGTCTCCTGTAGCCTGGAAGTCATATAAGTTTGCAGGCTTGAACACATCTGACCTGAAAAACACAAACAAATCAGATTGAGATCACACCTTGGAGGAAACACGGTACAACAAACCAAACCACATAAATTTAACTCTTAAAGCTGTAGTAGGTAACTTTTACAAAAAATATACTTTTTACATATTTGTTAAAAACTGTCATAATGTCATGACAGTATAATATGAGGCAGATAATCTGTGAAAAAAAATCAAGTTCCCCTGCCTCCTCCTTTTGATCCTTACGCCATCTGCAGATATATAGCGCTTGGCCAAAAACAACCAATCAAAGCAAGGAGGAGGGACTTAGAACTGTCCACCACCATCATGCTGCTCACATCCTCCCTCTTGCTCTCTGCTGCACAGAGCTGAATGCATAGGCCAGGAAACATGGCCACTATTGATGGCAGAGAAACAGTTTTTCTGTAGCAGTAAGTTGTTTCTCTGCAGTACACAAATGTGATTGACTGCACTAAGACCCTCCTCCTAGATCTGATTGCCTGCATCAGGCTGGTAGCAGCGTATTTCAGCAGAAAACAATAGGACCACTGGAAAGAAGCAAAGGAACTAAATTTGTTCACAAACTATCTGTCTCATGTTGCACTGTCATGACATAGTGGCAGTTTTAGCAAATATGTAAAAAGGCTTTTTATTAAAGTTGCCCACGGTAGCTTTAGTAGGCACAGAAAGAAAGAAAAATTACCGCCGAGCGTAAAAGTTGGAAATGCAGCCTTTGAAATTCTCTTTTCCAAGCCAAAGAGAGCCCTGTGTGTCAGGTATGGACATGGTGCCACTCTCTTGCCCACCGTAGTCTTCATCATCAATCTGCACTGCAATCCTTAAGAAAAAGAAAAAGAAAAAAACAAGCATTTGTAGCAAAAATTATTTAAAATGTAATTTTTTTTCCTGATATGGATTAAATGTTATTTTATTTCAAACAAATAAACGTCAAACAAATTTTTATTTCATACCTTCCTTCTTTTTTGGAGACGGTCACATAATGCCAGTTCCCATCATTGTACTGTTTGCTTGATTTCCATTTAATGGCGTCAAAGTGCAGAATCACGTAGCCATTTTCCATTGCAATGTTTAACTGGTTTCCCTGGAGGATAAAACCACAGTAAAGATTTTATTTCTTTTTGCATAAGCATATTAGAAAAAATGGTTTTAAAGTAGAGAGGTACATTTACCAGTTTTTTGTTCTGCAATATAATGCCCTGGCTCTCTGTGCTCTTGAATCCGAGTGACACCACAACATCATTTTCCAAGCTGAAGTCTTGGAGGTCTGCTTTCAGGGAGCTGCCCAAGCTGAACTGCGCTTTGTACGAACTCTAAACAGAGGGCATGACACATGTGAAGATGCGTGAAAAAGCTTTTAGATAAGTCCATCTATGATTACAGTAGCATAATATCAAACGGAAAATAAAAATCCAAATGTTAATTTCATCAGATAAAGTTTAAGACGAAAAAAGATAAAATTAGAGTTGCCTTCATTCAACCTTCCTTTCTCGATAGATGCATGCAAAGACAATTGAAACCAGCCACTTTAGTTCCACATAATTTAATATGGTTTCATGTAAATCTAAGAGTTTTGTTGGAATTATTAGTAATATTTTTATATATTGTTTTATATTTCATTTTAATTGTACAGTGGAAGGCAGAGAAAACAATTGTATTCAACATTAAAGCTGATTAATGTTCCTCCTTCCTTACTTGGGAATTTTTTAAAAAAAATTATACTTTTTGATTCTAATTAGAATGTCCAGGAACAATAAGTAAATATTTGACTTGTCATTCAAATAAGGCTGACGTGTATTGCTAACCAGAGGTCAGGGATTGGCTTCTCAAAAAGCTGCTTGGCTAAACGTGCCCAAAAAAAAACAAACAAACAACTGACTGGCTGAGAATTTCATCTTTACACATCATACAGAGAGCAGGGTTGTAAAAGAGATAAATCTCCAAAGCTCCCTGATAGACAACCACTGCAAAGTGTGACCTCAAGTTTGAAAGTCTATGGGACAATTATACATCTTCATGGCAGCTAACAACAAAGTATTCCTGTCCACCCTCACAAAAAGAAATCATCATCATTTATAGAAATAAAAGCTCTACAATATCAGGCTGAGTGTAATTAATCTACTAGTATGTAATATGTTTCAATTAGAGGCAGAGTTACTGAAATCAATTAGCTTTTCAATAATATTCTAATTTACTGAATGGATTTATGCTCTTCCTCAGAGTAATAACAATAATTCAGTTGGTCTGTGTAAGTAAGGTGAAAGTCATACCAGTGAATCCTGCAAGCAGCCTTTGCTGATTCCCACTGGTTCATCAGGTGGTCTAAAATTGCTGTTTACCTTCAAATCTTTCAAACATCCCTTGTATGGTGGAGTGGTGATGTCCCACCTTTAATTAAACAAACAAAACAAAACAATAGGTTACATACAAGTCTCACTGAAACAGGATGGAAATACACAAATACAAAAATGCTGATAAAGGATGTACCTTTGTCTGATCTCTTGCGTTACACCGCCGATATAGAAATCTTTAAAGTTGTTGAAATCGTATTCAGTGAGTGAGGCCGTAAGTGGCAAGGAGCCTGCAATAATATTTACTTTCCCAGGCCTAAAAACTAGCTTAACATTCAAAAAATCAACTTGAGCCTAGAAAGAAAAGTGGAAAAGATACAAATAAATTGTTCATTTTGAATGGAATAAAACTCAAAGGAAACAGAAAGAGAAGAAAATCTTCCTTACTGGGAAGACTTTGTCTGATCCTTTAATTGGTTCTGTGATCAAGTTACTTTGAATAGCAATGTAGCCCTTCTCTGTAATCACCATTAAGTACTTATTCTGTGTCACACAGGAGAAAAAAGAAGTTGTGTTAAACATTATTATACACTGGAATTTAATTAGAAAGTTTATTAAATGCTAAATGTATCAACATCACAAAGATCCTTTACCTCATCTCCTGTGAAGAAGAGTAAAGCATTTTCCATGCTAGTCTTGACACTTATGTCAATAGTTCTCGGCTGTTCGCTTATGGCCACTCTGCCATATCCGGTGCCTTCATAATAGTCTGAGTCAACTGGACTTAAGGTTCTAGAGGGAACCAAGCAGCAGACAGGAAAAACCATGCAATCAAATTCTGAAAATTTGATTTCACTGACATCAAAATGATACTTCAAATTTGTAGTCTCAGTACCTCTTGCAGGGAGTCTCGATGTTGATCCTTTCTGCTTTTTGGAAATTGTAGAGACTCACAGCCTTTCTGTTAAAGGTGGCGAACTCGATGCAGCCCGTGTAGTTTGGCAACATCATAGAGGGAGGAGGCTGAAGTGAAACGGAGCACAAGAAAGCATTTCTGATGACTATTCTGGACACAAAACCGTCTGTAAACTGAATGTTGGTAGATGTGCTACAGCTCCTCACGGTGAAGTTGGACGGGTAGCCTCCAACGTAGAAGACAACGTCATCAGGACTGAATTTCAGGAGGTTCTTGCTCTCCCCTCCTTTGTTGGTCTGAAGATCGCTATACGCCTTATTAGGTGGCCCAGAGGTTATGTCTTTGGTCAGCTTTAGCTCCACATCTTGGTAAATTCTATGTCATGAGGGAAAAAAAGAAGGACTTTGTGATTATTACATCTGCTCATCTTTCAACAAAAAAAAAGAAAGATGACACTATAGCGGTATCTACATATGGCCACAGAGTTGACTTAATATGGTTGGAGAACCGTAAAGTCTTTGGAAGAGCTTTCTTCATATTACTGCTACAAATGTTAACATATGTAATTGGAAATGGGCGCAAAAGACCAACATAAAGTCTCTCTGCACTCTACAGACAAACATCTCTGGACCTACGACTTTTAGTGTCAGCACTGCACAGAGCTCCACAAAATTTCAAACTTGCTATATTACCTGACACTGGTTTGAACTTCTTCCTGACTTTATCCCTGATCTATGTAGTGTGTACTTAATGTTCATGATGCTGCTTATTTACTAACAATTTCAAACCCATTGAGGTCTTCATGAAACACCTGGATTGATACTGAGATTACATTACAAACAGATTGGCTGTATTTACCTAATCAGTGACATCTGAATGACGAATAAAGATTTCTGGAAAACATCGATCATTTTCCTTGCACTTCTATGAACTTTGTGTTTGTCTGTCACATATATTTCTAATAAAATACAATAAAATTTGTGGCGAAATGAAACTAAATGTTGAAGAGACACGGTGAGAGCTGAGCTAAAGTAAGGAAGCTCACCTGTTTAGATCCACTTTATCAAATGTGGCCGGCTGAGGTCTGGAGGTGGAAATCAAGCCAGACTCCATCTCGTACTCCTGTCCGTTCAGCTTGTACAGGGCATACAAGCGATTTTGCCTCAACACCATGCCTATGTAATTCTTTGAGGACTGCAGAACATAGTTTTGTTAGTCTCGTGAGCAAAATTACAATCTAAAAATCACCGCGGATACCGATTGACTCACGTCTCTGTTGCCAAGGTACAACACAAACATGTTTGTAACGTCTCCAGTCTGTCTGCGCCTGCGTTTTCCGTCTCCTCTCCCGATGGGTCTCTGCAGCGACAGAGACAGGGTTGTGTAGGCCTTCAGGTCATCTAGATTCTTCGGTGGGCGCAGCTCGATGTGACCATCCCCAGCAAAATTCATGGGGATCGCAATCTGAAGAGGAGACAAGACAAGATGTTGTGCAGACATGTAAACCTCACCTTGATTAGTTCTGCTCTGAGAAAGTATTTGCCCCTGTATGATTTCTTTTTTTTCCCCCTTAAATGTTACACAAAATGATTCAAATTAATTTTGATATTGTAGAAGGATAACTTTAGTTAATAAAAAAAGTTTTAAAACTATGAATTTACAGGTTAAAAGAAATAAACTACTCAAACCAACCTGAACCTATGTAAGAAAATAATTCCCCCCAAGATGTAAAAAGTGGTTGTGCCATTACAAGCAGCAACAAATGCCATCTTGTGTTTGCAATCATTGCTAATGAGTGTTTCACAACATTCTGACTCTCTCTACTTTGCGAAATAGTTTTTTTTTTTCCTTATCAGCCACAGTTGAGGGTTTTGGAGCATGAGGAGCCTTTTTAAGTTCATGCCACATCTTCTTTAAATCTAGATTTGACTAGGACACTCCAAAACCTTCATTTGGTTTATTTTTGTGCCATTCAGAGGTTGGTTTCAGCTCAATGATATTCATGATTCCATCAAATAAGACAGAATATTATGGCTACAAATTAATCCCAGAACATCAGACTACCACCGCCATGTTTGAGCTTCAGAATGTTGTTTTGTTACATTGGTTTAATGTCAGATGTAGAGGGACACGCGCCTTCCAAAAAGTTCCACTTTCGTCTCAAGAGTCCACAGAATATTTTCCTAAAAGTGTTAGGGTTCATGTAGATGTTGTTCTTTTCCCTCTTTGAAAAAAAAAAAATTAATCATTTGAAAACTGTATTTACAAATTCTGTCTGGTATTAACACTTAATTGAAACAGTAAAACATAAACATAAGAAGTCGGACAGGGTGCAAACATTTTTTTTAAGGAACTGCATTTGCATGCAAAGGTGCGTTTAGAGAGATTGACTGGACGTACCTTGTCAGCTGCATCTCTGGCTTGCTCAATAAGTTCTTTGATCTTCATTATGTTTTCAGATATGTTACCGAGGCCTGAGAACCCGGAGGTCAAGTTTTCAACCTCAGAGATCTTATTGGTCAGTGACGGAATTGTTTTCAGCAAATCCTTTACTGTGTTTAAAAGGTGAGAGACATAAAAGTTAAATGTGTAAAATAGTTTGACATTTTTATTCACACAGAAATTTAGTAGGACCGTTGTCAAGGCAAAGGAGAAGCACTTCATTACAAAAGAATCAGAAAACTCACCAGACTGGTCCACTTCACTAAGGTCATTGCTTAGATTGGCATTAACAGGAGACACATTGATCTTATCGATCTCCTTCCTAATTTTATCGAGTTTGTCCATGGTCTCGGCGGCCGTGTTATTGGCTGAAGCTGCTTTCCTCTTGGCTTCGTCAATCATATTCCCAATAGCATCTGATTGGAAAAAAAACAAAACAATGCTTAGCTGTTACAGCAATCACAAATGTCTTTCTGTTCTCAGACAGAAGTAGTATAAAACTTTGAGGCCTGTCTCATGAAGTGCTTTGCAGATCCTGGGACTTTGTCTGGTGAAGTAAATTTATGCTACTGTCATGAGTTAAGGAAATGCAGACGAACGCTTTAAGCAAGCCCTTCACTTGAAGTAGGTTTTTCAGTTTTTTTAATCTCTTAAAATCTTATAATCCGTACAATGATAAAAGTTGAAATGAGTAAATCTGGACATAATAAAGTTTTTTTTTTATTTTAACGTTTACTCTATTAGTAAAAAGAAACACAAACAATAAAATTCTAATATTTTAAAATATTACTGAAATCTTTCCTAGTCTTCATAAACTTATTATTGTGAATGAATTGTCTCGTGATCCAGATGCATCGTTATAATCCCAATAAAAAATTTTTTTACACTGATTCTAAATAATTGCTTGGATTTCTTTTCCTACTCCACCTCTGTTGGTGTCATTTAATTGTGTCTGAACATCAGAGAGGCGGTTCTTAAGATCATTTTTCTTTTCTTTTGCTTTGGCCAGACGATTCTTCAAGTCATTGAGGTCACTTGCAGTGCCTGCAGCAAAAACAAAAAAAGGAAAGCAAATAAGCTTTTAGGTTTTGTGTGTTTTTTTTTTTTTTTTTTTTTTTTTTTTTTTTTTTAAAAAAAAAATGAAAAAAAAAATCTCCAAGTCTTTAACAATAGATATTAACAGATCTTGGAAAATTTACAAAAGCCCAAGCTCGTGTGAG
>CAEGAF010018482.1:0-21470 GCA_903067075.1 Micropoecilia bifurca | reverse complement strand
GTCTTCACCTTCCAGTTCTTTTCCAGTTCCTCCCTGAGGCCCTGGTATTTCTCCAGTTTCTCATGCTCCTTTTTCCTGATGCTGTAATCACTTGGTATTGCTACATCCACAACGGCTTTCCTCTGTTCTTTATATATATGTGTGTGTGTGTGTGTTTCAGCCGACGAGTTCTCGCTTCAGAGAGATTCAGCAACTGAGATTGAGTCCAAAATCCAATGTGAGATTCATCCATGCTGTTGTGAATCTGTTTCTCTTTATAGATTCTCTCTTTTCTTCCTCACATCTTGTCTTTAGGAAACTTTCAAAACAAAAACGGAAGATTTGAATGCATCTTACTAGTGAAAGAATTGCATATAAATAATAGTCTTTACCACCTGTGTAAACTTTGCTGGTGAATAACACATAATACAAGTTTTATAATATGTGTTAGATTGTTTCATGTCTAATATAGGCTCTTCTGTCAGATAATCTAAGTCAATGTTAGAGAATAATTCATTTTTTTAGATTTACGGAATCTCAGTTATCCTTCATATCGGGGCTGAACCCGTATTACACCAAAGCACTGTAGCTAATATTAGCTGGTATCTCGCCGGTGGACATAAATACAGTAAAGTAATATTCTAATCACAATATATACACAATAATATGTCCATCTTACTTGTGAAATGTTGTCTGTGGAGCCTCACATCAATAGTTCATCGATCCGAACAACAATATCCCTCAGTGCTGAGGCATCTTCTGCTGTTTTGATTGAGCAAAGTAGGAGGAATGACCGCTCCAAGATGGCCATTCACTCCCCCATCCATGGATTCCACAATCGACTGATTTCGACTCCCGTGAGAGAAACTGCAGACTGTCGATTGTGACAGATATTTCTTTGCGTCAATATCTGTCGCTGACAGGGTCAAAGATATCACTTTTCATCCAGTGGAAGTTGCTATAAACTCTGATCAAGAGTCATCTTCTATACAGTAAATTAAAAATAATTTTAAATAAATCTTAATTTGTTGTAAAAAAACAAAAAATACTTTTAGTTGTTCGACTGACAATACTTTCTTTGAAATATGGAGTGATTTTTGTCCTGATAGTATTGTAGTTCTATGAGAAGTAGAAAACATTGTGGATTTAATTATTACACATGTTGGACTAAACAAGAAACAACTACATGTCTCTCGACATTCTTCTTTTTAATCCCTTTTATTTCGACATCCACAGTGTATTGAAGTTCACAGTGGGTCCACAGGGTTAACGGTCCCTGTGGGCTTTGTTTGTCTTGCCCTCCCTCCATGAACCAAGGGTCACCAGAAAGTAAAGAGTGACCGAAGTCTTCACTTTATTCAACAACACCTTTTAGGCTTGTACTAGTTAGCAATGTTTGAAAACTGCATGTCAACCACAGTGTGAAAGTTTTTATGTCAGTATTAAAAACTGTTGATATTTGTTGTGATTTCTTTTGGTGGATTATGTGTTTCGTCAGGAGGTCAATCAAAAGAACCCGAGACAAAATGAGAGAAAAAATTCACCTCGAGCTAAGTTACCTAAAGCTTTGGTTGACAACTTTATTTAAAACTTATTTAAGATAATAAGCTTCAGAAAGTAATATTAAAACATATGAGGAGAGCTCTGATTCTTGCTCTGGTGCAATAATTAATGTATCTGTAAAACCATCCATCCAAACGGATTTTCCCTCTTATCTCAGATTTTAATGGTTATATTATCCTGTATTTGTTTGGACTGATTATAAATATATTTAGAAAATATATGACACTTTGAAAGAAGGCAAATGTGGAGTATGCCAATGGACAAAAATTATGAACTGAAACTATGACAGGAGGAAAGTGGGAAAGAGGAATAAGTTGAAAGTAATATCCAAACTATTTTATAAAAACGTTGGGATTGCTTTTTAATGAAAAGATGCCTGGCTGAGCTCCAGCACGCGATAACATATTCAGAGCACAAAACAAAAGTGAAAGTGCTTTTGTTTTTGTCATTGCGGCCGGCCTTTTTCAAGCTAATTTGTTGTTTGTCAGAGTGCAAAATGGTCCACCTTTGTTATGCTTTTACACTTATTGACATAACAGCTGTTTTTCAGCATGTGGCCATTATTCACTGAACCAGGACAGGGGAAGCAGACAGTAATCTGCCGACAGACAGTCATTTAATGAAAACCTGGGTAAACATAAAGGACGTTATAGATCCCATGACTTTTCATTAACCAGGACAGGAATACAGTCAAAATGGTGTTCAGACAACAGACGGATGAAACTCAATATTCTTTATACAGGGAGAAAACGATTGAAACAACAAGTAAACCAAACAAACAGTAGAAAGGTTAACTACCTATAGGCAACAGGAAACAACTTTTACTAATGAAACAGACAAGAATACCTTTAAATAAGTTACACACGATAATAACATGCAGACATTGTTGGAAACCCAGAAAGTTAATGTTCAACACTGGGGTCTAATCAGTTACCTACACCTAAACAAATCAGAACCAAATCTGTGGTTTAGAGGACTGGAGGTTTGGATCCCAATCCATTTTATCTTGTCTACACAATTACTGGCCACTTTATTAGATACATCTATTCAGTTTAGTTCAGTTTATCAATATAACTCAAAACAAATGGCGTCTCAAGGTACTTTATAACAAACCTATCCATTTAATCCAGTCACACAGTCAGATTTCATGTATGTTACATACATTTAAATTGATTCTAATGATCAAACAATGTGGTAAAGTTTGGTTTATTTTAATTGGTTAAACTTTTTCAAACACAGCAGATTGCATGAAGTCATAGACTAAGATAAAATAAGATATTCCTTTATTAATCCTGCAGTGGGGGACATGGGAGTCATGGGATAGTGGACAATTGTTTGCAGTTGACTTTACAGTAATCTCTTATACTGTATGTGGCGACAGTGGACAGGAAAACTCCAGTTTAACAGGAGAAAATCACACAGTGTGTAAGAAGGATAACATGCTGGTAAAAACTGGGTAGAGTGTCTGTCAGTTTCACATGGTTAAAGTTCCCTGCAACCACGTAAAAACCACAAAAAACACACATAAAAACCACAAAAGCACTGACCAGGGGTACTTTCTATGTTAAAGTCAATGGCAGTAACTGCACCTTATAGTTTCATCTGGGAGAGAAATACAATTAATCAGACAAAGTGATTCAATCATCAAGTGTTGAGAATATATAGAGTGAATCGGCCAGTCACTTTACCTATTAACCATTATGTAAAATTAAATATGCTGCTGGATCAATTTATTATTTATCAATTTATTACAAGCTGCTGCTGCTGCTGCAAAACGTACAAGTTTCATTTCCCCACATGAACAAAGCAGAAGGAGTTTATTCCATCTCAAAGAAAACATTTCTGTTCTCTGAATTCTTTTCTCAGACACTGATGCATGTTTTCCACAGATTTCTACTGTTTTCCCCAGTTAAGGTTGCTGATACCACTTTCACTGTGAGCAGAGTTCATATCCATGGAGAAAGGAAGCCTGACATTTCCTGCCTTGACGGAGTCGGTTACTGTAAAGAATAGAAAAGCTGGGCACTCTAAATTTCACTTCTGCATTTCAGGTTCCCACTTTGGCTGTTCAGTTTTCTGAAGGACAATGGGGGAAACTGGTTTGACATGAAAGTAGGCAAACAGTGATTCAATTACAAGTTTTCATAATAAGGTTTTCATTTGCACAAAAGCTTGCACCAATGTCTTTTTTTCCACACACCTTGTTGAATCTGTGCATGATTTAAGGCAGTTCTTTTTAAATAACAGATTGTGAAACAGGAATAGGAGTCGCATATCAACATTTCTTTACAGCAAACATGACCAAATAATAAAAAAATATAGTTTACAAATATCCCCTTTTGAAGTAGTCAGATTTGGATAGTATAGTTATTTACTCAATTTACATTTACTTGGGGAAAAAATACTTTTAGGAGTATTATTTTACTAAGCTGTACTTTTTACTTTTACTTGAAAAACAAACATGTTTTAACCAAAAACCAAAATAGCTCATCTAATTTTTAAGATAAATAACAATGAACATATATTTTTAGTGCAGGGTATAAAATTACATTTGTAACCATTCAAAGACTATCACAAAATTGATAACTGAAACATAACTTCGTAATCAAACATTAAAACATACTTAACTAAAGAAGAAATCAAGTTAACATCAGTCCAACTGCTTCTGCCACTACACTTTAAATTAAAAACCGTAAATAACCCTAAACAAGCCACAGAGCAATAGCTCTCAATGAGCAGCTAACTGCAGTTAGCATTAGGCTGCGTTCACACTGCAGCCTGCTCAGTTCCAATTTTTTGGCAATTCTGATTTTTTTTGCCGGTCCGTTCACACTGCCAGTAAATGGACCTGTAAGTGTTCTGAAGTGTGAACGGGCAAATTACCTGAAAGTGTCCCGCATGCGCAGTAGAGGGCGCAATAGCATCAGCGTTCTCAGTGTTCTGCCAACCGCCATAAAAACAAGAAGTGCTCAGTGTTTGCGTAAACATAAAGGCTACAGCAGCCCGAACACGCCGCCCTGGAAAAGAAGGTCAACATGAGAATCGCTGGGCTCAGGCCTAACAGGCCTGACCGGTGGAATCAGACGTGTCACACAGGAGTCACACACCGTAAGCGTGTCACAGCCGATCCGCGGGCTTGACAACGAGCTGCTGAGCTTTCAGGCAGTGATTATGTCTCTCCATGTTTGAGCCTTTAGCTGCTCACAAGGCCCGGCGTTCATTGCAGGGAACAAACCAGCAGAAGAGCCTTTGATGGATCCAAAGAGGTCTGAGAAGGAGCCGGTGGTTGATTGAGACAATCTGCCCCCATCAGGTGAGAGCCACCGTTGGCGGTTGGCTCCCTGACAAAAGCTGAAGTACTGGATCTGTTGACTTCGGAGCCAGTCTTTCACACCTGTCACTTTACAGCACAGATGTTGTGTTGCAGATAAAGTACTTATCAGAGGTGGTTAAGTCAAGAGGCGGGTCATACGTGCCATAAATTTCTTTGCGTGATGCCGCCATGTTTCCTCTGGGCCCCTGGCAGCTTTTCCTCCCGCTAACAAGCAGAAGGAGAAGTACCAGCACTTCCACCGCTTCAATTCAACTGCTGGACCTCAAACTCCAACCCGGTTACTCCCATTAACAGCCGCCGCCACGTTGAGCACCAGCCCCATAGGATGATGTGTTACATTTATCTTATTTGTAAAGTCATATAGTCAAACAACAACAGCAATAATCTGCATTATTTAGCTAACAGGAAAAAGATGGCAGCTCAGTTTTCAAAGTCAAACTTTTTCCATGTGATTCATTAATTTATCTTAAAGTTTCAAACAACACATTTAAATAATAAGCTAAATATTTAGTTTAAAAACTGAATAGTTAATTTCAAACTGACCTTTTAGTTACCTAAATATTTATCTTACCATCTAAATAGTTTGAAGCTAAATAATTTCATTAGTACACTAAATAGCTAGTTGAATGCTAAATATTTAGCTTCAAATTAAATGTTTAGCTTGTTAACTACATATTTAACTGAATATTTAGATTAGAACTAAATATTTAACTTCAAATATGAGGTCTGTTACTTAAATATTTAATTTGGAGCTTGATCTTTAGCTTGCAAACTAAATATTTGTGTATAAACTAAATATTTGGGTCTATACCAAATATTTAGCTTGCTAACTAAAAGTTTAGTTTGCTTTTTTAAAAATATAACAGTGACATTTTTAAATGAATTAACATGATAAAATATGACAGACAACTTTTCCCTATTTTTTTCTTATTACAGACTAAATAATACAAATTACTACTAAGTTTACACTTTTTAACTTTTCAAACAATACAGCATAAACCTAGCTTTTTTTATGTATATGTTACTTTTCAACTTTATTAAGATATTTTCATGTAATACTATGGTAAGTTGTTATAAATTATTTCCTGTTACCATTGGTTACATGATATGTATAGAAGTCCATTTATCTTGGCCTCTCTTCAATTAAACTGTAACATTTTAATTTAATCACCTTATTAGATGTACCTAAATGTGGGATTATGTCACTTCAGCAAAAGATCAATTTATGTCAAAAGCTTTGAACGCATCTTCACCAAAGTGTAATTCCTTTGCTGGCCACACGAGGGCAGCAGAAACATAAACTGAAATAACTTCTGCTTGATTTCTGGGAACAAATGAATGAGACAAAAGTTGTACATATTTACACATTTACATTATTATGAGCAAATCTTTGCCTTCTGTATTTTCTTATGGTGGTTCTGCTCACACAGACAATAATATCAAAATCACAGATTCAAATCTATAATAAACATATTCCTGTTTATCTTTCTTTTGACATTTTGACACAAACTTCAGCGTGGTTTATTGGAAATTTACATGACAGACAAATTTCTACTCACTTTGTGAAATAGTAAATTGTTAAAACTGGCAAAAATTAAACAAATTTTAAAAAATTATATTCGTTTTTTCAATCTTTCTTTATCATATGTCCTTAAATATAATCCAACACAAAACAACTGAAATAAAATTAAAAGAACACTATGCAATTTAAATATATATATGATTTTGTTTCCTTTTTATTATGTAACATTATACATTATTATGTGACAAAAAATAATTTAAAATCTTAACTAAATAAGCCAGATTAATCCTAATAGTTCTGAAATGCCACCAGTAGCAAAAAATATTGTAAAAACACCCCCAAAAAATTAAAAATAAAACAGATTCCGCCAATGAGCCACTGAAACATAAACTAGCAGTTTGGTAAACAAGAAAACTAGATTTATATGACATATTAGTTACTTAAAGCAATCAGGACTAATTATTCCCATAAATTAACGTGTTTGGTCAGTAAAAATGTTGAGCTGGTTTGAAAAGATCAAACTAAAATCCCCAGGATAGTCAAACATACCCAAGTTTTGAGAGTTTACACAAAATATCAACTTTATTGTCTAAAATCCAGAGCAAAAATGATATTTTGCTTATTTTAACAGTTTATCTTTAGAGTTAATATTTCTGCCTCTCTGGTTTTCCAGTGGATCCAACTGAACCCGTCCGCATGTCTTTGCTGCACAGATTCAGTCATCTCTTCAGGAAACAGGGAAATATTAGAGTGTTTGAATCAAATATGAATTCAGATGCATTAGATTATGTGGAGATAAATCCACAGACAACTTTCAGATTAGGAAAAATCAATCATTTCTTTACCGTTGTGATTTGCAGCTGCACGTTCCATTGTTGTGTCACCTGTAAGAGATGTATTAAGATTCATTCACAGTACAACTTCACAAAAGACAAATTTCAAGTCATGTCACAGACATTATTCAGTTTGGAAACCAGCAATCAGGCTGAAATCTGACCTGAACCTTCAGAGACACATAGAGACAGTTACAAAGTCGGCCTTCTATCACCTGCAGAACATTTCCAGGCTTAGAGGACTGAAGTCTCAGACAGAGAAACTCATCCATGTGTTTATCTTTAGTCACATTCATTACTGCAGCAGCGTCTTCACAGGTCTAAGAAATCAATCAGGTCCAGAACGCTGAAACACGGAGACGCAGAATTCAGCTTCTATCTGTTGCAACTCTGGAACAAACTTCCAGAAAACTGAAAAACAGTTGAAACACTGAGTTCCTTTAACTACAGAGTAAAAACCCAGCTGTTTAGAGTTGGTTTGAACCACAATCACTGGATTATCGACCAACATATTTGAGGATTTTGATGATGGCACTTTACAAAATGTAATGTTTGTTACTGGTTTATAAAATAACTGCATGTTTTTTATGCTTTTATGATGTAAAGCAGTTTAACTGCCTTGTTTCTGACGATTGAATCATTTTTTGCACTTGTAGCCAATGAGGTCTGTCTTAGTGCCACTTAATTTAATTCTCTCCCCAATAACATTTACAGCAACACAAGTGCAAAGTTAAAATGCAATGCTGAAGAGTCTAAAAAGAAAAAAATCTGCCTTTTTCTCCCTCTGCTCTTCTTTCTTCTGTAAAGTTTTCCAGACTCAGTGACTTTATTTCTCTTTCCTGATGTCTCAACACTCAGCTGATCTCTGGTGCAGTTGGGATATTTTGCTTACTGTGCTGCTAAATGTTGCACAATAAATCCGGAGGAGACGGAGATCAGCAGTGAGTAATCGCATCAGTTTTTCCTCATCTGTAGCTTATCGAGATTCTTTTGACAGAACAATAAACGCCGTTTCAGATTAATATCCCTGTTTATTTGTATATTTAAACCAATGAGTTTTAAGGCCAATAGTTTCTCTTTTTAGCTGAGAAACTACTGCAGCTGACAACAGAGCAGTGAGTTTTGCAATGATTTGAAACCTGCTAAATAATTTAGATGTAATTCAAGGAAGCTCATGTTTTGTTTTTCACAAAGAAAAGGAGGAATTCAAATTCAGGCAACATTAGGAAAACTTCAGTTAAACACAGTTTTGACCTAAAACAGTTAAATAAACTGATCCCACATTGAGTTGTTGATTATTATCTGGTTTCCTCTTCAAAATTAAACCATTCCACATGTAAATAAACTGAACTGAATTGAAGTTGCTTTCTGTTCAGACATGGGAAACAGAAACTACACCCGCCGTCATGTCGCTCCAGATTCTGAATGCATTTACAAGACACATTTTTCTGACTCATTCTGCATTATAGAAAAAAATGGAAGATCTGCTCATAAAAAACTAAATGCAGTCCAGACCAGGGGTCCAACATGAGGCTAGAGGGCCGTTGGTGGCCGTTGAACTGATTTTATGGGTCCTACTCAAATCATAAAAACTTAGCAGATGTCGACAAAGATAAAGACTTTTTATTTTTAATCAAGGTAAAATTTTGTTTCAATAGAAAATATTAAATACAGTAAAAAGTATTTATCTTTTCACAACCAAACTTGTAGATTTACAGTAAAACTGAATAATTTGAGTTAATGTGAGTTAAAACAGTATTAAATTTCCCTTTGGGATCATTTAATTAATTCATTTAGTTAAGTACAATCATGCTTATCTACTTAAAAGCATAATTTGCTGAACCTAAATCATCTTTTTTTTTCTAAACCCACTAAATACAGAAACGGCTTTGAGATAAAGGGACCCAAATCCTATTTTCATGACTGAAAATAAATTTGTTCAGTTGAGTCCAAAATAATTTGAAAAGTAGATTCCTCTCTTTTTGTACAAGTGAGAAAAATACATCATTTTTAAAATCCTGTACAAAATAATCAGACTACTTAATCTGCTTCATTTTAATTTATTTTTTGTTTTAGTTTTTGAGAATTTTGGCGGACATTACAAAAAGTTTGAACACCCCTGGCTTAGATGCCTGGACACAATTTCAGAAGAAAAACCTCATAATGATGCTGCTAATGAAAATCTTTGATTTAACAAAAAATAACTCCAAGAGAGAATCAACAACTCAACCAGGAAGTCACAAAAAACCTCACAGCAACTTCAGTAAAGTCAATAATCATGACTGAGCAATAAAGAGATGAACAAACAAACAAATATTTCTCTTACATTTTGTTTTTGGCTGATTTAGAGCCTGAATGACCTGCAGTGACTGATGGATTTTCTGTTAGTTAAGCTAAAACATATTATAAAAGTATAAATAGGATGTATTTATGTATGTTAGCTAGTTAAACTTTAGGAAACAATTACTTTGGATTGAATTCCTTATTTTCTCTTAATACTTCAGAACATATTTTAAAAAAATAGATTCTCTATTTTTCATAAATTTGGGTTATTTTAGTCTGACAGAATTTATTTTAATGATTTTCAACATTTCTGTGTGATGAGAAAGCAAAAGCAGAAAAAATGCTGAACACTTTTCACAGTATTTTATGTTTCCAAATACCTGCTGCTGTTCTTCTTCTTCTCTGTCTCCTCCAGATAATTACATAATGACAAACACAATAATCAGCTTTAATGGCAAATTGACTAAATATTCACAAAGCCCTTTTCAGCGCCATATGCTGCCAACTGGCAAGCTGTGAGAGAAATTTGATGCTCTGTTTATGGATTCGTCTCTTTTTCTGACTTCTACATTAGGCAACAAGTTTTGCACTGCAAAAACACAAAATCTTACCAAGTATTTTTGGTCTAGTTTCTACTAGATATCTTCAGTAAAATGAGACAAAACTAACTTCCAAGTAACTTTTCAAGAAGATATAAGAGCTTTTAAGTAAAAAACTCCTTAATATAGATTAATAAATTACTAGTTCCATTCACATTTTTTCACTTATATGGAAAAATGCTTTTAGTCAATTTGTCAGATGAACTAGAGGTTTTTCATCAATATTAAGAAATAATTTACTTAAAGCAAGCTCCTGTTTCACACTGAAAAGTTACTTGTAAGTTAGTATTGTTGTATTTAAAGTGTACTAAAATATTTACAATAGAAACTAGGTCAAAAATGCTTTGTAAGATTTTGTGTTTTTGCAGTGTAGCTGATGATATCTTTGTTTTTTAGTTATTTTTCACCAAGGTTTTAGTTTTGCACCAAACTCTGCATTAAATGATGTTAGAAGTAGATTTTAAAGTTGCTGGTCAGTTAAATCGTAACGCTGAAACATGCGTCCTTCATCACACTGACATTAATTTTAGTCATCGTAAAAATATTGATTGAGTCCTCCTTCCGTATTATCCTCCCTTTGTCAATAATTTCTTAATATTAATTAAAAAAGTGCAAGTTCCCACTGGCAGATTATTTTACTTATAACAAGACATTCTCCCATATTAGAAGTAAAATAATCTGCCATCGGAACTAGTACTTTTTAAAATAAATATTTAGGAGTTTAAAACAAGCTCCTATCTTGTTGAAAAGTTACTTGTAAGTTAGTTTTGCCTTACTTCAAGTGTGATATTTTCACTAGGAACTAGACCAAAAATACTTGGTAATACTTTGTGTTTTTGCAGCTGGTGATGACACCAAAGTATTGATCATGTCCTCCTTCCGTAGTTACATTATCCTCCCTTTGCTTTGCCTCCTGAGAGCTTATCCACCCCCTCAACAAAGTGATGGGAAGGGAAGGGTGGGGCCCACGATCTCCAGCTAGCTTCAGCTCCCATGCCAATCTGACAGGCTTAAAGAGGAGGAAGTGATGCGTTTCCTGTCCCCCCCCCCCCACTTCCTATTGTGTCCCGTCCTTCATAATTAACCGCTGATCACCCTCCAGAGACACACACAGGCGTAAAAATCTATGATCTCCCTCCATATTCCTCTGCTTCCTGTTACTTAGTTACCAGTTGCCATCATTATCCTGGGCCGCATCTGTTTCCATGGCGACCGTGCCGGTTCTGTCGTCTCCTGGCTGCCTCTCGGCACCGAGGTCCCGATGGCCCGCAGCCACCCCGGGCCCTTGACCCCGCAGCTCGGTGCCGCCGCCCGGCGGAGCCACACGGCTGTCACTGCGTGTTCACGTCCCGCCGCAGACCGACGCGCCGCGCCGGTCCAGACCGGCCGAATCAGAACTTCTGGCCGCTTCTGCCCGTGGCGGCTGACAGGACGGGGAGTCACAGCCGATAAATATGCAGCCAGCATGAGCAGAAAGAGGCGACAGCAAACAGAGGCGTCAGCGCAGGAGGAGGGAAACGGACGGAAAGATTTTTGGTTTTCATTCCGTTTGGGATTTTAATTACGATCTTCATACTCAGAACTCATTATTGTCAAGAAGAGCTGCAAAAAAACCAGTAAATTATGTAGTTTTATGTCATTATGTCAAATTTCACACTAGTAATTTTTGAATTTATTATTTTATTAACATTTTAATTAATTTTATTGGTCATCTAACTGTAGATTTATCTTATTTTCTAATATGGAAATAAACATGTATTTTTGTCTGCGCTATATAATAAAAATAAAATGAATCTAGTTTCAACTTTAAAAAATTACATGTAATTTTTTTTACATGTAATTGGGTCAAGTGAGGGAAGAATTTTTTTTTATAAATGAAACTAATGTAAATACAAAAAATATAGTCACCTTCCTGACATAAAATAATGGCCAGTCTTTTTGCTTCATTAATTATTTTTTTGCCAAAAGTGATAAACCCCACCACCCCCCAAACAAACAGAAGAGCAAAGCAAACCAAAAAGCACTTTTGGCAATAATGACTTTGGTATTTGAGTTATAATGCTTCTTTAAAAAAGCTGCACTTACCCGGTTCTCCGTTAGGGGGCGGTGTAAATCAAATCGTCCCGCTGATGGCGGAACCGGGCCGAGCAGAGCGAACCCAACCGAGGCGGGTTCGCCATCACTGCCTCACCCAGTCACAGCCGCAGCCTCGGTTTACTTCCTGTTTACAGGTGGTTTGAGTGAATACAGCGTGAATATGGACACCAATCCTGACAATAACAGGAAACAATAACAGTCACTTTATTAAGGCTGCATCTTAAACCGCTGAAGGTGGGAAAAAGAAGCACATTTCTGCTACAAAAACTGAGAAATTTTGAGATTAAAATTTTATCTATTTATTATTTTTAAGCAAAAACAAGTATATCACTAGTTTTCAAAAGAAAAAATCTAGAAAAATGGAAATGTCTGTTTTAAAAGTTTAAAATTTGCTAGAAAAACCTGAAGAATATTGAGATTAAACTCAATTTTCTAGAACCCCCCACCTGAGATTTCTGTCTTAAATGTTGAAAATTTGCAAGAAAAAAATCTAATAAATTTCAGATTAAACTCAGAAAATTTCTAGAAAAAAAGCTGAACAATTTTTTTACTTTTAAAACTCAGAAAATTCCTTAAATTAATTTGAAGATTTCAGAGTTTTTTCCTGTTAAATGTTGAACTTTTTTAGCTCAGAAATGTTCTTGTTTTCCAAATTATTATTATTTAGAAAATTTATAAGATTAATCTCAGAATTTCTGAGTTATTTCTTTTTCTTTTTTTTTTAACTTTTTTTAGCGCAAAACTGTTATTTTTAAGAAATTAAGCAAGTTTCTTAGTTTTTTAGTTTTTAATGAATAAACAATTATTAGTATTTTGTGTTTATATGTCCTAAGGGCATCACTCCTCAGTATATGTAAAAAACCCAGTAATTGTTTACTTAGTAATTGATCAAATCATCTTTTAATAATTAAAAATCACATTGTCAGGCAGACCAAACTCTAAAGTTAAGTGGAAATATTTGTATTTTAAAATTTAAAATGACAATAAATCACATAAATAACAACAAAATAAGGCAAAGAAATTTTTTTCCAAACCAGTTTCTGGTAAATCTTTGGTGAAAACATGTGTCTCTTTCATTCAGGGGGAAGAAAATCCAGAAATTTTACTCAAATAAGAGTAAAAATACTTCATAATGAAATTACACAAGAAAAAGGACGATGTAAAAATACTAGTAGAGGTAAATTTTCTCAAAAGAAGTTACTGTTATGAAAAACTCATCCTAGATTAAACGACTGAAGTCCTGAAACAGGAAATAAAACAGCTCATTTCGTGAGCATTTTAAAGCTCATTTTGTGACAAATAAAAAAGTTTTTCACTAATTGCCGTTGCTGCTGCTGCCCCAATGCATTGTGGGATATGTAGTTGGACAATCAAATACTTCACTTTTTAACTTATCAAGCATTTCTTTTAATCCAAAGGTTCACACCACTTTTTTAAGACGAGTAAACAGTTAAGTTCACTTCATATCTTTTATTAAACAGAATGTTTTGTTTTACAGTGTTGCAGCAGGAAGGACTGGTGCACTTCAAAAACAGATTATGAGGACATTTTGATTTATTTAGTCAGCAAGTGGAAGCCTGGGCTTTGGTGACTTAACGATTACAAACCGTTTTAAATTTCCTCAGGTTCAGATCTACATTAAACGTTTTCAACAAGCCTCATGAAGGAGCGAGAGCTTCGTTTATTTACCTGAATCTGATTCTTCTGGATGTTGAGGCTTAAATAAGAGTAACAGGATTTGACCTGGAGACGCTGGTCTGGACGCAACGCGCCGTCAGACGTTTTGACTTTCCACCGAACAAACAAACTGAAGAGACATGAATTCAATGTAACCCACTAATTAGACTTCAGTGATTTCATTTCTTAGGATAAAATTTGAGTTTATACATGGTTTTATCACAAAGGCTGTCTATAAATACCGCAGGTCTCAGAAGCTTGCAGCCTGTTGCTATGGAGCAGAAACCTGAGGAGGTCTAAACGGCAGCAGCAACGTTTCTGCAGCTTATATTAAACCAGACAGAGCTTGATTATGGAAAAGGTGGTGCAGGAATGAAAGGCCAGAGATCAATCCCACAAGTTATGGAAAGTTTTACACCCAGACGTTTTCCCTCCTGAATTTCTGAATCAGTTGCAGAGAAAGTCTGAATTAAGTCTGCGGTCATCTGGGATTATTTGAATGTTTCAAGGATTAAAGAGTGAATGTCTGACGGGTTTAGCAGAGCTGCTTCATGCAGCCGAGTCGATGACTGCAGCTGAGTTTTATGGTCTGCAGGAGAGGCTGATGGGACGGCAGCGGCTCAGGAGGCTTCACTTGAATCTGAAAAGTGCGTCTGAGCTCTCTTCGCTGCTGGGGCTGATTTTTAAAACTGATGGTTTAAAACTCAGAACTTATTTTCTGTCTCTCCATGGAAGTTTTTTATTTAAAACATTTTTAGGTTTTATTATCCGATGTTACTCCTGTTCAAAGAATCAAAGAAGCCCAATGGCCAGGGCCGAATTTAGAAGAATAAGGGCCCCGGGCTGCAGCAGCCAGTTTTGGTTCCCAATCCCCTCCAGAAAAAAAAAACAAAACTCCTTTTGATCATATAAATTACCTTATGTCAAAAGATAATCAGGTCCGTTAAAAGGGGTAGAAATCTGGGGAAATATTTACAAAACTACAAGAAAGAGCAATAAGAATAATCCACCAGGTGGAATATTTATAAAACACCAAAACATTACTGGTAAAATCTAAATTGTTAAAGTTCATTCACACAGTAAAACTATGAATAGTTCTAGTTCTTTACAAAGCCAAAAATAAACAATTACATGAAAACATTCAAAAATTGTTAACGACTAAAAATAATCAAATCTATGAATTCAGGGACGAATCAGAGTTTAAAATCAGTAAATTCAAAGATACTAGAAAAAACCTTTTGCATCAGTAAGTGAGTCAAACTGGAAAAATTTTAATTTTGAACTTAGAAATTGTCCAAACATAAAACTGTTCAAATTGTCATATAAACAAATGATTATAGCTGAATATGATATATATCATTACTGTTATTGGTGCTAGTTTTGTTTTTTTGTGAGAAACTTTAAGAAATAGAGATTGTAATTAAATTATATATTAATAGATTCAATATTAAACATGGATTTCATTATTATATAATATTATCATATATTACTATTGTACATTAAATAAATGTAACATTATGAGGATAAGGAGTGGGAATATTGATGAGTTTTTGCTTCCACCCAGTTTATTAAATAAAACAAAAGTTTTGACATTATGCTCTGTGCTTTTCTTCTCTTTTTTAAAACATTTTTTTTTACACTTTAAAAAACACTCTTTTGGTTATCTACTTATTACTTTTGATTTTTTCCTCCTTTTTTTGGTTAAATGTATTTCCAACCATTTAAATTATAAAGAAAATGTTTCCATGAAAAAAGTCAAGGTTCTTTTCACTTGAAGAGCTTTCATTTTTCAGACTCACTTGTTGAAAAGAAGTTGTCATCAGTTTGAATTTGACACATAAAATTATATATTTTTCTTTTTTCCTTCCACATAAGCCTCTGATTTTCAGTCTTTGACCCAATGGGTGGTTTGTCATTTTGGTCTTAGGAAAATGGTCATTTATTCAGGTTAATTCTGCAGTTAAATGTAAAATATATTTGTCAAAGGTTTTTCATTCTTAATTGTGTCATAGATTAAGTAAAAATCTGTTGTGAAATGAAGAAAATGAACATAAGGAAGACAGATTTCTAAGATTATTTCTCCTGCTTTGTCCCGACTTTTGTAAGAATCTTTTTTACGTGTTTGAATAAGAAAGATCTTGACCGTCTCCATTCAGTTCAGAAACTCGCTGCGAGGCCAAACACACTAAAGAGACACATTTCTCCAGTTTTACCCCCTTTATATGTCAGAATTAGTTTTAAATTCAACTCTTTTCTTTTTGAGCCGTGCCGGATCAAGGTTCTGCCTCTGGAGATCTTCCAGTCAAAAGGTGTTAATGGTTCCACCAACACATTTTAAGACAAGAGGGAATAAATCCTCCATGATTGTGGAAAACTTTACTCCCATCTTTGCGCTGCCATGTTTCTTTTAGAAAGGGGTCAAAGAATCATTTATTCAGACTGGATTTTACGTAGTTTTTAATATTTTATTAAATGTTTTTAGCCTTTGTGATTTTAATTTTGTTTTTCTGTAATTTTTAGCCTGTGGAAGATGCTACATGAATAGAGATTATTCACTTACTCACTGGAAGAGGAGGAAGTCAAGAGAAAAGAGAGAAGTAGCCTGAAGACCTCACAGACCGGCACCCTGTCAGGAGCTTTAAAGGAGATATGTATGTAAAATCAACTTTTTTCAGCTTTACATCATTTTATAATGTTGTACAGATTCTCTTCTGACCTTCAAAACTCAACTCAGAACTCATCTCTTCAAGTTAGTTTCCTCATTTTAATTTCTTTTAGTAATTTTGTGTCTTAATAGCCTTTTTTATTTTTTTATTTGTGTTTTTAATGTTGTAAAAACACAAACACAGCGTGTTTTGAAAGACGCTGTCAAATAAAATGCATTATTACTATTATTACTCTTTCATCGAAAGCAAACCTGGATTCTTTCATGCATGTTTGAGAAATCCTTTAATCTCCGTGGCAACCAGCCAGCTGTCCAGAACGCCTGGGTGGATTTAGCTCCGCCTTCGAGACGCAGCTCCCCACTCAGCTCCTTCAGACTAGCCAGCAGCAATTAGCAAACACCTGGTGCAACATCACATCAGCTGAGCTCATTATAGCATATATTTCTCAGTTCAATGCTGGTAAAAACACTGTTTGGAGCAAGGAGCAATGTTGTGATGACTTCCTGAAGGCAGAATTTTAGAACTAGTAAGAGTTTTTAAAGAGACAGAAGACCAATTTCAAGATGTTAAACCACAAAGTAAAATTTCTTTTAAATATTATTTTATATGTAAAGCATTTTATAACAACTGGAGTTAACATAGTTACTCGATAATGCTCTAAAAAGGCGGTATGTGACTGGAAAGCATATAATACCGTCCCTTTAAGATCTCTATGTGGCAAGATTAGTCTCTCTGTAATTCGCCACAATGGATCTTACCACCGCCTGCGCTTTTCATTGGCTAATGCCCATTTACATTACATCGCAGCTATCAGTGGGTTATCGTCTCACAAACTCATGCTAATGTACATTGTGGACTACCAGACCGACAGAAAGTTATAGCGTCAGGAGTCAAAAAAGAAATGGTTCTCCACCATCAGTGGGGAATCTGTACAGGCGATGTCTTGTATCCTGATCGTGTTTGTGGAACTAAAATTCACAGATTTCCAAAATCTGAAACGGAAAGTCTTGCTCGGATTAAACTTGTGCACAACCGCATTTGCAGCTCAACCGTCATAGGATCAATAAGAACAAAGGATTGTCTAGTGGTGTAAGTATTATTGCTTTGCTTTCTTTGTGTTTAGTGAATGAAAAAAATAGTCAATAAACACATCCATTATGAAAACCTTTTAGCCAAGTACAGAATAATCGCAGTACCGATACAACTTCTACACCTTGAAACCTGTCTGTTACAGCCTTACGTTAGCTGAACAGATCAATATCAGTACTGTATCTGACATACAGTACATTAAAGATTTTATTTTACCTGAAAAGGCTTTTTACTAAACTGTAATCGTGCTAGCCATGCTAATCATATTAGCCACCGAGTTCCGTGTTTCAGTCCTAGGCACATTCGAACCCTCCATGAATGCCTGACTTACCCAACCTTGCAAGAACAACAGGCATCAGTGATCTTGCTGAGGGTCTGAGGATCTGCTGTTTTTCTCATCGACTGATAGCATTTAGCTGTGACACGCACAATCTTGGAGTCATCCTGTGGCTCAAACACCTTGATGTCGTCCAAAAAATATGACATGAACTTGTTGGTTCCCCTGCTCATTGTTGTGACTGATATTTTGTGAAAATCCAGCAGAACTGCTACACTAATCAACTCAGAAATACTCTGCAGAGAGACAGTAAAACGAAAAATCCCATGTTTAGACGTAGGAGCTAAGCCGTTAATGTGAGACATCTAGTCACGTGGGACTTTCGAGGGGCATTTCTGGGCGGAGCTTGGTAAGGCCCATTCTCTTTTAAAGAAATGTGGCTCCATGCATTTTTTGACCTATTACTATAATAGAGTCAAAGGGGACTGGAATCCATCTTACACCCTGGACAGGTCATAAGTTAATCAGAAGGCCAATAAAGACCGAGCAAAAACATGTAAACTTGTCGTCACCGACCCTGTTTAGTCCGCTTTTATCAAACTCTAGTTTGTTTGCTGGTTTGTTTGGGGAGAAATGTGGATCTAACTCTGATACGGACCAAAACAGTGATGTCTGCTGCGGTTTGAATGCATATCTGGATGCAAGCGGATCGGACACCGCTCCAAAAGCAGGAAGCGGATTATAGCGCAGAACATTCTGCGCAGAACATTCTGCGCTATAATCTGCGCAGAATGCCCCGCATACAACCGAAACAAGCGCTAGCGGTAGAAATGGGTTGCTGTCTTTTATCGACGAAAAAAGAGAAATTGTGCAGCTAAAATCTGACGCTACATCATTTTTGTTTACAGTTTGTGAATAAGGAAGTTGCGCCGGTCTTCCTCAGAGGTATTTGTGTCGTTTCCTTTGATGGTTCGTGGTGCAGCGCCCCCACAGGCGAGGAGGGGAACAGGTTTTTCTAAGGGGTCGGTTTGTTTCACACTGAAAATGTAAAAATTTAGCAATTTTGATCGCCAAATGACTCGAGTATTCCGGACTGTCAGGTGTGAAAACGCGCTTAGTTGACGAAGAAACCTAGAAAACTCAGTTATGAACTGGAAGAACTTGCAAGGTAAAGGACCAAGGATCCTCTTTACCTCCAATCCACCGCTGGTTCAGTTCCTCTGCCATCCTCCATTAATATTATTCTTTTGGCAAAACTAGATCAGGTTTTATCAGGACCAGAGACAAAGCCCAGACATTCACCTTTACAATCTACATCAAACCAACATGATTCAGAACCAAAACATTTTCAGTTTGTGGCCTTCATCAGGGTTATCAATTCAGGAATTACTGTTTTTGGTGTTTGATTTCCTCCCTGAATTCAAAACATTAGTGTTGACTAAATTGCCTGTAAATGTGTGTCCTTGTTTGATTTATTTTAAGTATCTCTGTGTGAAAGATTGACTGAAAATGTTCAGGGTGCTTTGGAAACAGAATGATCCACTTGATCCAGATGAGTGTAAACACACACATTTCTGCTTGTTTGTTTGGAGCACAGGATTAGATTCTTTCATGTGGGTCTCTCAGTGTGAGACAGTCTCGACTGTGGCCCTCCAGGACAGAAGTAGTTCACCTCATGGGGATCGGAGGGAGCGCAGCGGGAGATTGTGGGCATAATTACGGCATCTTTGGCTCATTAGGAGCGAGGAAGCATGACCCCTTCTGTCCACAGGACTGACAGCTGAGGAGCAGGGATGGTGGCAACGATCTCTGCTTTTAAGCTGCAGTTTGTAACCTTTATTTAAAAATAAAAAAAACATGTTTTTTATATATTTGTTGAATCTATCACCATGCCATAACAGTTTGTTATAAGACTGATAATATGTGAAAAGCTCAAGAACCTCCTCCTTGAGCTGCTATGAAATGCACCAAAAACAACCAATCAGAGCCAGGAGGAGGGGCTTAGCGCTGTCAATCATTCTTGTGAACACATCGGTCAATGTGCTAATGGTGGAGAAACAACTTACCATTACAGGAAAACCATTTATCTGCCGTCATCCACTATTTATCATCCACCATGCTAACTAGCATTAGCATTCCGGATGCTGACATTGTATAGTTTTTTTTTTTTTTTTTTACATTTTATTGACATAAAATCTTTATTCACATATAACGATGTCAGTAAGGAAAACATGTAGCTGTTTAACTTGTATTATAGTTATTTTAAATAAATTTAGTTCACTTCAAGATGTGTACTTTTAGCTTTAGCCTGTTTTGCTTGTAAAATACTGCAGCATTTTTGTGACCAAACTAAAGGGTTAGGAATCTCTTCACTGCAGTTTGATAAACTAGGGGCCCTTAACAGCGTCACAAAGCTGGACACGGCCCTTCATTCTACCTCCATAACTCTGTTAATCATCAGTGATGTTTGTTAGCTCAGTAGTTTTTATGCAACAATCCAATAGCAAGATCTGTAGTTCATAACATTTACATGAAACAGTTGTGCAATAAAGTTTGACACAAATAATCAAACTGCGTTTTGAAGCAGTTTACTTCATTTAGTCTGGATAACTTCAACCCAACGGTACCATGTTAACCCAAACCGGGTCAATAAACCTTAGTGTGAAACCACCATGTGTTACTTATAGCTTAGCTTCATGTTTTTGGGTCACAATAATAAAATAGGAACTTCAGCAGAGTCTCTCAGATTCTAAATCTGTGATAACTTGTCACATTAGACAGACTGAAACAAATATCTACATCTGCAAACTAACAGATACAAATAGCACAAATAAACTGTAGACGTAAAATCCCTCTTTAAAAAGTAACTGATTAATTCAAATTCATTAAAGCAACACAGGAATCTGAATGTCTGCTAATGTGTTTGTACTTTCTGAGGCACAACAACCAACTTGGAGATTTATCACAATTTCAGCTTTTTTACAACAGAAAATGATCAGACTAAAGAGAGATTGTTTACTACAGACCTGATAACTTCACTGCCTTTACTTACAACCTTCTAATATTTCAAATCTCACACAAATGGCCTTTCTGATGTAAAACACAAAGTTATGTTCTTAAGCTTTACAGTTGTGGGCCTCTGTATTACGAAATTCGCAGCTGTCTTGACCTCAAAATTCCTCAAAAAGTTGCGACAAGGAAGTTCTTGCAACACTTTTTGGGGAAGTAGTCCTTTGAGAAGGAGAATCTGCGTCCTGCACTGCAAAATATAAAATCTTACCAAGCCTTTTGGTTGTTATTAACACTAGTTTCTAGTGTTAATATCTTAGTACACTTGAAATAAGACAACCAACCAACTTACATGTAACTTATCAGCAAGTTACAGGAACTTGCTTTAAGTCAACAATTGTCTGACAATGCTATATAGAATAGAATAGAATAGAATAGAATAGAATAGAATAGAAGTACTTTATTCATCCCAGCCGGGAAATTACTGTGCAGTAGCAGCAAACACAAACACACAGATGAAGTTACCAATAAAAATAAAAATA
>CAEGAF010018480.1:0-17190 GCA_903067075.1 Micropoecilia bifurca | reverse complement strand
TGTGTGTGTGTGTGTGTGTGTGTGTGTGTGTGTGTGTGTGTGTGTGTGTGTGTGTGTGTGTGTGTGTGTGTGTGTGTATTGTGCGCATGCCATGTTGAGGAGGAAGATGCAATCAAATGGAAACACGCAAAAGAAAATGGGAGAAAGATGGAGTGGGAGAGAGGGAGGAGGTAAAGAGAAAGGATGGAGGGAGTAGGCAGGGAGGTAAACTGAATGTGACATCTCATATTTGACTTTTCACTTCCTATTTAGCTGACGTGTCCAAGATAAGTGGAGGAAGGATTACAGGTCTCATTCTGTTAGACAAAGACATCTGGGTGTGAGGGCATTTGTTGTTTCAGACATGTACATTTTCCATTCTGGACCTTTTGGTCCTATTTGATTTTAAATAAGCAAGTCAGAGGTCAGCGTGTAGTTTTCACATCCTTCATCTGATTTTCATCCTTATTTTTCCAGCCTTTCCTCAGTTTTACAAGCTAGACAGCTTTTGTGTGCACTTTTTTTTTCATTGTTTCAATGTTTACTCGTGACACTGAATGCAAAATGCTCCATGCCCTTGGATCCTGCATCAGAGAGCTTATATCCTGTGATCGCCCTGTATAAAGGAGGCTCTTATTGAGAACAGTGTGAGCAGCATCGCTGTAACGTTTGGGCGCCAATTCAAGCGAACGAGAGAGGCTGCAGCTATCTTCACCTCCAGTTACACACTGGGAACACCTCTGCTGTGTGTGTACGTATATATCTGTAACCTTTGTGTACGACCGTGAGAGTGTGCGCGCGCATGTGTGTGTGTGTGTGTGTGTGTGTGTGTACGTGTGTGTGTGTGTATCCCCCGCAAGGCCCTGGGGTTACAGGCAGCTTGGTGATGGTGCAGATGGGATAACATATGACATGTGAGCGACTGAGTGAGTGTGCGGATGAGTGTGTGTGTATGCGAGTGTTTGTGTGTGTGCATCTCGGTCCATCTGGGCTCCCCTCTGATCGACCGGGGCTCCCTCTGCTCTCCGCGGCCCACTGGGGAGCCGGCGGGATGAGGGACACGGAGAGCAGCGAGGCCTGCCTGCCTTCAGACTCCTTCACCTCAACCATCTCCTCTACCTCACCGCAGCCTTTGCCAAATGGTAAACACCAACAATCTCCTCGTTTCCCTTTTAAAAGTCAACTTATGCGTTTAACATGTTCAGATTTGTGTTGTTTTTGGCACAATGCGAGGTTTTTCCATATGCATTCTCACACCTATTTCAGTTGTATTTTAGGCCAAAGAAATAAGTAATGATTTTGAACTAGCCTTTTCATTTAATTAATTTTTCACAATTTCCTTTGAAGGGCAAAAAAAACCCCTACACCTTTGTTATCTACTGTTCCAGTGAAAGCTTTATATTGTCAGCATAAAGGTCAAAGACTTGGTGGTGTAATGAAAACAAAGCAACTACAGCAATTTTAGAAGAATAAAAACTAAATGAAAAACATGAAATTTACAGGTTTCAATTAATTGATGAATTTTCTCAAAAGGGTCAAATATATACATACAGAATGCCCTAGTTTCAGTTAATCTCTCTGCCTCTGGTAGCAATGCCCTTGCATATTTCTGGCTTGGTGTTTAGAGAAGAAACCCCTGCTACAAAATTGTTGCATTCATGCACAACTAAGCTGCAGGTGTCCACATAGTCCAGTCACACAGCTTCTGGACTTCTGGACAAAGCTTTCAGAGCTAAGGACATTCTATAAACTGTTCAGCACGGTGGATGTAGCATCATGCTGAGGGTCTGTTTAGTTGCCAGTGGTTCTGGTATAATTCACAAAGTGAATTAATTAACTTAGATAAAAGGATAGATTAAAATGGTTTAACTTTACCCCAAATCATCAGCTAGAAAACTGAATTGCATCAGAATCATCTGTAAAAAGAGAAAATAAGGCTAAAATTACACGTCTAAAATGACCCTGATGTGAAACTTACAGAAAATATACAGACTCTACTTAAAGCCACATCTTTTAAACGAGTTCTGCTATTTTTGATGAAAAAAGAATTTATCCAGAAGTTGGTTAATAGCTGTAGAAAGTAAAGTTAGCATGCAATATTTTCCTTTTATAGACATTTATTTATGGACATTTATTTAAATATTTTTAGACCATTTTTTTAATCCATGTCATTTTGTTTACACTATAAATATTACTTTATTTTAAACCTTCTTGACACAGTTAGGGTTTTACAAACTCCAGATTTACAAGCTGTCAAATGAACTCCTGTAGAGATGGCATGTTTTGTATTAAAACCTTAAAATGAACCAATAATTTAATATAAAATTATAAAATCTTTGTTTGGAAAGTCACAGAATAAAAGCAGTATCCACACACACACTTGCTCATTCCTTTGCCGGTTGTGTTTACGACACAAGTGTACAAGTGGTACATGCTTCTTGCATGGTATCTTGTTTGAAGTATAATTGGGTCACATTTTTGCGTCTGATCCAAAATTTCCTTTAACTGGCTCAAGTTTCATGTTGCCGAGCCAATGGCATTAGGTTTTTACCACCACTAAAGCGAGGCGCTGAAGGACACTGTGTGCATCTGACACTGTGCATTGTTTCCCCCGCGAGACTCGTCATGCTCTGGGCTTCATAGGATCCTGGTCCATGGCTATTTCGCGAGGCTGGCCAGGGCCGCGCGGTGTTTAGGGGAAAGGCTGCGGGATTTGGACCGAGGGATGCTTTGGAGGGATGGTGTGTGTGTAGTTGGGATGAGAGGGAGGCAGCAGGGAGCTGGGCAGTCGGTTTGTTCCTGTTCCATCTGTGGGCTGCAAGCCAGACCACGGACACAGGGGAAGAAAGAGAAGAGAACGGCATAATGGGGAGCAGCATTCTGAAAAGAGAGGGACGGATACGAGCAGAACAGCAAAAGAGGCCGAGGTTGCAGTGTTAGGAGGAGGTTCTGACATCTCAATGGTCAGGCCAACACTGGATTAGAAAATGCACAACGAAGGAAGCAGCATTCAGCTTTTATGCACCACAAATCAGGAACAGACTTCCAGAAATCTGCAAAATGGCTGAAACAGTTTTTTTTCAAACGAGGCTTAAACCCCACCTGTTTAGAGTTGCCTTTTATTGGTAGAAAGTGGAATATTGACCAACATATTTATGTACTTGCTTTATGATGACGTTTGACAAAATGTAAAGCCTATTGCTCGTTTCATAATTAGTGACTATATGATGTTTTTATGCACTTTGAACTGTCTTGTTTATGAAATGCTCAAGTCAAATCAAATGAGCTTGATTTGACTTGACCTAACTAGAAGTGAAGACATGTTTGGGGTTCTCCTCATCAAGCCCCACCTAAATGAAGAACCAGAAGAAGATTCAACACTGGCTGACATGTGTAATCAATAATTAAAGCAGCGACTGGCTGTCATGTAGCGATCATGTGGTAATAACTGAGGTGAATGGCTCCGTCCTTCCATCTCTTTTTCTCTTTAGTCACAATTTTACACCCCTCTTTTCATCTGCCGGTGTTACCCTCCTCCCTCCTTTCTGTCATTTTTTTTTTTGCACTTACGTTCTTATCACACTCCTGCCCCCTACCTTACCCTGCATCACATCATCCACCGCCCATCCTCTCTGTCTCCCTTTATTCACTTCATCCCATTTTGCCCCCTCGCTCCCCTCCGTCACCTCGGAGCTGCGGCCCGTCACTATCAGGTGTTGACGAGTCGCCCCGCTTGATATTCATGGCGGAGATTAGTGGAAACGTGTGCGGCGGAGGGGGCCTGTGGGGGGGGCGATGGGACGGGTGTGTCTGTGCTGGTTGGGGGTGGAGGGTGTACAGGGTGTACATGAAGCATCATTATCATATCAAAGACATTCTAGGCTTCTCTGTCCTAATGGTAATTACACTGCCCACAATTGGCACTCACTGTTCGGATCACAACAAGGGAGAAAAAAAAAATGGATGGAGGGATGAGGAGGAGGGACATTAAAGGGAAATGGAGGGGGGTACAATTGGCTGGGGCTTTCAGGTTATGTTAATACCGCTCATCTATTTAATTAGTGGCTGGCGTTGAGCTTTGTTTACATCTGATGGAGAGACGGGGAACGGAGGACGAGAACGGTGGCGATGAATGAAAAGGAGTGAATATGAGGAGACAGAAAATGAAGATGAAGGGTTGCTGGAAGGTGGGATGGTTAGACTCAGGTGTTGCTTGGTGTTTTGAGCCTCTAATGAGTTCTGCTGTGGTGACTGATCAGCAGGTTGCTGGAGTACTTTTTTCGTTTATCGCCACCATTTAAGGGAAATGTACATTAATGGTGCTTCACATTGTGCTAAAGAGTGTCAATATTACACAGATTATTGGATCTCAACTGTATATGGTTTGATCAGAAGCACCAAATCATGCAGATACGCAATTCTGCTTCTATTTTCTTTTAACAAAGTTAATAATGATTAATCTGCCTTTCTATACTCTTTTGTTTCTTCATAATTACGTCTCTCATTCACAAAAAAACAGATTGGTCACTAACAAGAACATCCAACTGCTACCAAACACTAATATTATGATAATGTTTGAGATGATATATGTGCAGCTCCATCAGAATCCACCAATGTAGCTTGTTTAATGAAAAGTGCAGCAGAAATTGTTAGATTGGTTTTATGCTGCTGATGTGATTTCACATTTACAGTCACCAAATATCTGTGCTCACAAAATGGTGTCAAATAAAATGTTTTCATTGTTACCCATTGTTTTTCTTTCACACTAATTAAGACTAAGATTTGTGGCTGATTAAACGAGGTGTTTGTGGGAAACGTAGGAAGAAGATGGGGAACTTCTTAAATGTGAACTTCATTTTTATAAGGCCTGCATGCAGCGATGTGGTTAACACGAATCCGGCAGATAAAACTTTACTTTATTTTAGAATAATAAAGTAAAGTATGAATTTTTGCTTTTCATTGCGTCTCAGTTGGAAGTTGGACTTCCCAGTTCAAAGTACAACTGGAGTCAATCTTTACAATGTAAAGATTGACGCTCTTTTTGGTTTTTCATTTGCCGTTACTTTTCAACTTTGTTTGACTATACATGCACACACTCGATTCAGCTTGGCCATGAAGAAGAAAAGACTCTTAAGTGGAACTTTCCAAATGACAGTGTAGTTTTTCTATCCTTGAGACGGCTGGTTTCATAAAAAAACATGTACGTTTTGAGTGCCTGAATCTCTTCAGTTCAGCAGCTACTTTGGTTCAGGTAGATGAAAGTAGACAAATCCCACCCTCACATGTTGCCTTAAGACACATGGTTGAATCTCTGAGAAGCTATGATGACATTGTACTGCACAGATGGTTAACATTAGCGGTTGTAAATTGGTCAATATTTATATAAATAACACCAAAAAGAAATGTGTCTGCTGTGGTATATTTAGTCAAAATATGTTATTCATGCTGAAACGATAACTTGACTTTTAAAGACATCTTTTACAGCCAAAACGGAAACAGTTCATTGATCAAACTAGCTTCTGAAGCTCCAGCTTTAAATTACAGGAGTAATCAGACTCAAATTTGTGTAAATCCTTGAGACTGAATAATGTCCCAGTGATGACCTGTGATTGTTGGTCATTTTCATCAGTGAGAAAAGTTTCTAAGTGATGCTGAATGCGTCTCGATCACCTTTGAGTACAGAACTCATCGGTTGTCGTCGGTAAATTACAGTTTCTTACTAAATTCCTCTCTTGTTTCAGCATCAAGCTTATTACGAAATAAGCTTAAGCTTCACTTTGTAAAAAAATTAGAAATGGCACTGATATTATTTGCTCAGTTGTTGAGCAGCATGAGCAGCTCTTGGGAATAAGGAATAAGGCAGGCACACACACACACACACACACACACACACACACACACACACACACACACACACACACACACACACACACACACAGAGTAACCTTTCATCCCACACCTCTGTCCCAGCTCTGCCTTTATTTTATGTCAACAGTCATCCTGTACAAACCTTCTCTGTAAAATCCAAAGTTGAGGAAAGAACTGGGCAGCAAATATTCCAGTCAATTTGCTTTTGTAGTTTTGCAATTTGTAGTTTTATAATGTGTGAATATAAGTGTAAAATATGGCTAATGAAGAATAAAATCTCTTCCAATTCTGTACGTTATTGGATTAAATATCAAAACAAACAAACTAGTTGGCCTCTTGTTGATTCCTCATAAATATTGCTCCTCCTTCAGCCTTTCAAACATCTTGAGATCATGTAAGTCTGAACTAGATTCAGTCATCTCAACCCAAGTACATAAAGCGGTGGATTTATTCTACATGGGATCTGCTGTTCGTATAATCTCAACTTTAAATGAATAAATTACACAGCCGTATAAATTTCCTTTCCATGGTCATCCCAACCATTCAAAGTTTCCACGCTGAAGTGTTTAATTCTCAGTAACTGGGCCAGATGAACATGCGGGAACTTTTATTGGTTGCTTCTGCTCTCTGGCTGACACACACCTGACAGCAGAGAGGCGTCGGTGAAGACATTGGATCCAGGTGAAGGGAGCGATAACAATTGTCCCTCAGGCTGCGGCTTTTTATGCATTCTGAGCTTTTCACGGTGCATTTCACAGCCCTAAATTGTATGCAACAAGGTTAGGTCTAAAATAAATGTATAGAGCCGGATGACATTCATTGATCAGCGTGTGGCATAAATTCAACCAAAAAGCCTTTAAAATAACAGAATTTGTGCTGTTATTTGCTTGTTGTTTCATGATACATGTTGCCATTTTTGCCTGACTCCGATTAGTGATCAGTAAGTCAAATGCTTTAAGATCTGATTCTTTTTCTAAGAGATTCCACTATTTTCAGTCAATATACGTATGAACAGTTTTTAATATGGTGCATTTCTGTGTGTTTAATAAAAAACCGATGAAAGTAGGGACATGGGCATTAAAGTATAAATTGGGACCATTTAGTCAACTATTTTTTGTGCTACGTTCAAACATTTAATCTCATTTAAAACTTGCGACACAGGTTTTAAATGTCTCTCTGCATCTGATTGGTGCGTCTGCACTGTGGCTATAAAAAGTATTTATCACAGTGGATATTTTACCCTTTTGGTGTTTTTTACATATCAACCAAAGACAAAAAATTTTACGAAGATTCCGCTTAATGTCAAAGTGAAAACTGACTTCTACGAAAATAACAAAAAATATTTAACATAAAATAAAGTAAGAATTGAATAGATGCACCTTCAGCTGCAGTCACAGCAGACATTATTTAATTCAATCTATTCTTTTTTGCATGAATATCAGCTGTGACTGGGCTTTGACTGGGCCACACCAGATCATTCAGCTTTTCTTTGAACCCTTTCTGTGTAGCTTTAGCTGGATGCTGTTGTTCAGGCTGTTGTCTTGCTTATAAAACAAATGTTCTCCAAAGCTGACCGTCTTTTGCAGATGGGGGGAATAAACTGTTCTCCATCGATTTCTCTTGTGTTTTTTCTGAATTAATTTGACCTATTGGCTCTACAAGGCTTCACATTGCTGGACTACTGGCACCAGCTGGACAGACCTCTGTTGGATTAAGTCATTCCGCTTTACAATGGTGAATATTTATGCAATCACTCATTTTTGGTGTAATATTCGTCATTTTATTGGAATCAGTTTTCACTTTCATGTTGAGGAGTTTTCTGTTTTTGTCAGAAAACAAAGCCATAAAAAAAAATCATGATTAATTTACGAAAACAATAAAAAGGGAGTGGAGTGAGTGTTTCCATAGGCACTGTGACCCTTCTACTCACTGATGAATAACTCTGGACTTCATATGTTGCTCGGCTGCTCCACCCAGTCTGTGTTCTGGACTTTTCTTTTTCTTCCAAGCTGTGTTTCATTTAAAGAGACGATCTTTGAATTGACTTGTTGCCTATGCATATGAGTTTTCCATCTGAATGCATACAATTCCATCAAGTCTTTGTAATTTGAATGTTTTGGCAGCTGGATACCATCGCACACCTCTGTATGCGGTGTTTGTTTTTGTGTTTTTTTATATATATATAAAGGTAGCTTGTGATGGGTATTGTGATGGAGCCCATTTTACGGTGCTCTCACCAGAAAGCGAAAAGCAAAATTAGAGGAAGATGAGGGAGAAATGAGGATCTTTTGCATCTGTTAGAATAAGTCATCACGTCTCGCCGGCAGACATTTGATGGCTTCTTCAACGGTTTCCCAGGTCCCACGCTGTAGGTGATACCAGAAAACATGAGGGTTTGAACAGAGCAAAGGGAAAACTAACATTTAATACCAATACAACATAGCAGAATACAAAAAATATATATATCTTCCAAACTGCGTAACGGTCCTAGTTCCCACAGAATTATTGCTGGTGTTTAAAATATTATTAAAAAGATAATTTTTGTTATGCAGACGAAACATCTTCTGGACTAAAGTTAAAAACAAAATGCCTCAGGATGATCTCTACGAAAGCCACTTCAGTCCCCATCTTTGAAAACGGTTTCAAACGACTCCAGTAGTTGTGCTGCAGAAAAGAGGGCAAAGCAGCAGTGATGTTTCGTGCTAAAGGAGAGAAAAGAGCGAGGAGAGACGGGGAGAGGAGAAGGAACAGCCAACATGCGATCACACTGTTTTTAATAACAGTGTAGCGGCGACCCGAGGCCTCCACGTCCACGCAACGGCTGTGCAATGTCTGCTCAGCGTCTGTGCCGCACACCAAAGGGCCCCGGTCCAAAGAGTCGAGACATGCTGCTCTGTCTGTCGGCTACGGGCTTCAGAGGCCACCGAATACCTTGGTTACTCAACTGGGCGATGTTGAAATAAGAGTTCAGTGCCTCAAATAGTTTTTGTCAAAGACATTTTTGTAGCTATAGGCCACGGTAACACAAATGAGTGAAAAACAAAAACAACAATTAACAATTAACCAGGAAAACTTTAAAAAGAATCGAGGGTGCGACAACATGATGATACCACTAAAGCTTACAGGACTCTTTCTACCCCTTAAACTTTTGCACATTTCATCCACAGTTTCTATGTGTTTTATTAAGATAATTGTAAATTGGATAGAAATAGTCCAGTAATGTCCAATGTAAGAAAACGCACCACTGGAGTCCACCTGTCTGTGATTTAATAGCAGAATAAATCCATCTGTTCTCTGAAGGCCTCAGAGGCTTTTTTAGACAACACAAGAGAACAAAAGGCTTCATGACGCGCAGGGGAGAAAGTTGTGCATTCTATGGATCTAACATTTATGGAAGAATGGCAAACAGAACGCTGTTGTTTAAAGAAAACCTTCAGAAGTGCCATTTGTCGTTTTGCCCTCAGGCCGTGTGACGGACACGGCAAACATGTGGAAGAGGCTCTCTGGTGAGACGAGACCGAAATGTGAATGTTCTGTCTGTATTCATCGCCCTGAACAAAACATCACAATGTGAGATACGACGGTGGCAGCATCATCCTGTGGGAGTTCTTCAGCAGGAACACGGAACCTGACCACTTTAAAACCTTTTACAGACACCTTCTGACTAATCTGAACGAACCATTTGTGAAGAAAACCTGGCACAAAAAAGGCTCTTAATGTTTAAAGTTGGTAAAAAAATTGACTGATTTGTGGTTCAAATGGGAAGTTTTAGGTTGTAAGATAGGAACATATGGATCCTGTTTCCTTTTTATATCACTAAAGATATTGTCAGTGTTGATGCTTTTGTGTTGGGAAATAATTTTCCTTCTTTCAAACTGCATTCAAAATTTAAACTTTAATTTTGTGCCATTATCTACTGAATGTCACAGGAGACAACCAGAAGCTACAATAATAAAAACCACAATATTAAGTATGTGGTGAATAAAAACAACAAAGAAATAAACCCAAACCTCCCCCCCATAAAAACTGTTTTGGCAAATAAAGTATTTCCTGCAAAGTGTCAGTCTGTTGTATTAGAACACAACAGATGTCTCACACGCTGTGTTTTAAAAAAATCGAATCAAATCATTGTGGTTATCCACAATGACTGCTTTAATATATGCCAAAATCAGACTGACTGTTTTAAGTGTTACAGTGACTTACATGTTTACTGCGTTTAAAATCAGTGTTTTTAAGTGGAGTTTCACTAAGTTTAGATTGAATTTAACAGAAGATCATCAGCAGTAAACAAATTGCTTTAAAGTACTTTGCTTTATTTGTCCTGAAGCTTTTACTACTCTTAGGATGTACCAAAATAGATTTCCAGGATTTAGTTTGTACAACAAAATAGTAATTTCAACAGAAATAATTTGTTAAGCGCTCTCCTTATCAATTCATCTTAAAACTACAAAGACAACATTGTGGCCTTAATATGTTTAGAAAACACGAAATTGAGATGGATTCTAGCTTTCAGCCAACTTGGGTGAGCGCAGAGTCATGAATGGTAATAATGATGACTTTTATCGTCGCTATTCAAATGATTGCTTGTACCTGAAGCTAAACTTTTAAAACCAAATGGTACAGCATTTTATCATTGACCTCTTTAAAACGAACAAAACAAGTTTATTTCGTTTATTTTTAGCTTAAATGAACGGAGAAGCTCCGTTTTCTTATTTATTTTTCAAGGTGCAGAGATTCTTTACTGCACATTAGTTGAAATGTGTCTGTGCTGCCTGCATGTCAAGAAAGGCAAACATTATTGCAGCTGTAATCATCATCTTCCCAGTAAGCAAAGAAAAACAAAAACAACTCAGAAAATATGAACAAATGTAGCACTTTAAGAAATCAAGTATCTTTTGTTGATGCCAGATTGAATTGAAAATAAACTTTTTGTGTGATTTCTTTGCTGAAAAGGCCCATGTATTGCATCATGTTAATCCTGCAAGTTTATAACCACCTTCGAATTTCTGATTTTGCTTTGAACATTTATGCAAGTTTAAGTCTGCAAAGCGAGTCTTCCTACAGGGTCTCCGTAGATTCAGCTCTTCACACTTGAAGCTCTCCCCCAAGTTATTCTCCAGTGTGAACTTCTTGACTCACCGTCGGACTAAAGCGAGGTCCAGTAGGCGGCGTTATCGGAGCAAGCAGCTCAGCCTGGTCCCCCCCCCCCCCGGACGTCTCTACCCTCCACTTCTGTCCCTCGCGTCTTCCTCCTCTCTTCACAGTGTATCAAGTGCATCATCCTCTCACACCTCGCTTTGCCCTCGAGAACATCGCCTCGAATCACACACACACACACACACACACACACACACACACACACACACACACACACAGACACGCAGCAGACTCGAACGGCATCACTTCGTAAGTGAGACAAGGAACTTGCGACACCAAAGGGTCCGGCTTCTGTCACCCTGCTACCTCGCTTGGACCACATGGCCTCGGCTGCAGGGAGGAGGAGTGGGAACAGAGTAGGAAGGGCGAAGAGGGAGCGTTCAGGAGCAACGGCAAACGTGATAAAGATGTGGAATATGGAGATAGAAGACGGAAGAGGGACAGATGGGGGACAGAGAGAGAGAGAGGAAAAGGCAGAGGGACGCAGTTTATTTATTTATTTTTATAAAGTAAAGACAAAAAAAAAACAAAAAAGTGAGCGACAGCAGTACCAACAGAGAGGGGCTGTTGTTTTCAGCGCATGTTGTTCGTTGGCTCGCCACCAGTTCGCATGAGGCAGATGCAACCGGGAGGGCTCAGTAATTATTGCAGTGAACCTCCCTCAGAGCACATGTGCTTTCTGCTTGTTAATCTTCACAAAGATTCATTGGAGCCAGGCCGGTCTTCAGCGTTCCTCCTTGGTTAAAACGGGCAGAACGAGGGGGAGGGTGTAGGGGGGGGGGGGGAGTAAAGCAGCCGAAGCTCCTCTGAGAGTTTCCGACATAAACTTCTTCCTTTCCCCCCCTGCGCACTCACCGCAGCGGCGCGCAATCCTGGTCTCCTGTCCGACTGTTGTCCCTTATCATGTCAAGTTCAGCAGCGCTCATGCTCCTTTTCAACAGGTGCTTGTGGATCCCACTGTGGCAGAGCGGCTTCCTGCTAACTCCCGATAAGGCCTCACAGTCACAACACCTCACCCAGCCTCCGATAGAATCTGCATATACCTGCTATCAAACGCTTCAGCCAAGTGACAGACGTTATTCCCTTGCAGAATGTGGGAGATAAGTTATCTGCATCGGCTGCGTTTAAGCTCCCCTGCACTTTAAACATCGTATTAAGATACAGTTGGACTCTCTCTTACGTAGACTGCCAACACAGTCACATTGCTCCGGCCGTTCTTAATGTGCACAAGTATGTCATAGTTCGGACTGAAGAGGACTGTGTAAACCTCTTGTTGGGAACCTAATCAGATTAAATGATAGAAGACTCCGGACAAATGTTGCCCTGTGAAATAAATTAACATATGAATTACACACTGGGAAGTTTTTACAATTTAACTATTGAGGTAATCCAAAAGAAAAAGCACATGATCACACATAAGTTCAACATAATCAAAGATGCTGGGGGGGCATTTTAAGGTTTGGACGGAGCAATGCAATTAGCCTTGGTCAGGCCTGCTGTTGGACTCGTGCTGTGGGAGGATTTCTGTCACATGGCCTTGAAGAAGAAAGCCCAGTTTTAAAAAAGCCATATAGAAGTTTGAAATGTTTGGTTCAGAGAGAGTTCTGAAAACAAGATTTCGCCCTAAATAAGATGAAATGCATAAACACAAACCGCTAACTCTGTCAGAAACGATCAGAAATGGTTACATTTTTTAAAAATGATGTAAAACTGCAACACATATTATCCTAGTTTTACCCCAGAGGAGGAACACTTTCATGTAAACCTACCTATAGTGATGCTTAGAGTTTATTTATGGATTCTTATCATTTTCTTGCCACTTCTTTCCTCATTTATACTGCCGCCACCTTTTCTTCTTTAGTTCATTACCACCTTTAATTGAATTTTCTGTTTTCATTTTTTTGGGTTATATTCAAAATCTATAAAAGAACTGATAAATATGTTCTTTTATGTTCTTTTGAATAATGAGGTTTTTCAAAAGAACTGTACGTTCTTTGTCTTTTATGAACATGAATAAATACTATACCTGCTCTGTCCCTCTTAAAAGTCTTCATATGGTTTTAAATTTCACATTGCAGACTTTCATGAATTTTGTTGGGATTTTGTGCGCTAAACCAGAGTCAAGGTTCTTCAATAGCAAGCGGTACCAACACACACTCGACCGGTAGCCACTACCAGCGTCGCCGTAAAGACATTTTCTTGTACAAGCTTCCTCTCATGATCTTTGACCCCACCCTCACACACACACACACACACACACACACACACACACACACACACACACACACACACACACACACACACCCTCCTTTCCCATTTACCTCCCCTGTAAACTCTCTGGAGTCTGACCTCTTGTAAGCACTCTGTAATCTGTGCTGTCCGACTAATACGCCGGTCGTTCCCTACACAGGTCACCAGTAGCTTTCCATCTTGAACACATCTGCTGAGATAGTTGGTGTTCCTCCCGGCCTCCCCCCCCCCTCTTCCGCTGCCGTGCTCACACACAGACACGTATGCTCGCACGCTGCCACAGCTCAGCCCAGATGGGTAATGTTCAGCACAGCAAGCCTTGTTGTACTTGAAAACAAATCACCGCTGTGTGGCTTAATAATGTAATGAGTCTTTTAAGCCATGCAGACAAGTTGATCTGCTGGCGTACAAATACCGGAGCGTAGTTCATTACAGCCCCCCCTCTTCCTCCCTCGTCCTCAAAGTGTTGTTTCTGTTGTGTTTATTTGTGCAGCATATTCTAAATAGGTCAATCCACACAAGACGCTTCTATCTGAAGTGAAGCACAGGAGAGCAAAAAAAAAAAAAAAAACACGACTAAGTGAATGGGTCTTTAGTGTTTACTTTAAGATGTGAATCTTTACTCCTGGACTTTTGGGTTTCATTTGATAACAAAGCCAAGAAAAGCTTATTTCAGGTTTTTCTTTTTCTTTTTACTCAGTACTCACACATTTGTCACAGTGAGAAAGAAAACAAGTTGAATTTCTAGATAAACAGAAGAAAATGACCTTGAAAATAAAAAAAAAAGAATATTAATTCACAGGCTCCGATTCTCTGCTTTGTATCTGGAAATCCCGTTCTGGACCACAAAGAACCAATGGAACCAGTGGGCTTTGCGCAGAATAGGAACAAAGCCTTATGTTATTGTGAGGAACATAAAATGGAACACAATTGTTCTACATTAAGCAGTTTGATTCACATCTTTTCTTCCTGCCTCCTTTTTTTTTGTTTGTATGTTTTCAATATGAAGCATGCTGGCCAAATGTCTGGCGCTGCCTCAGCTTTGGTCACGGCTGCCGACTCGTTCGTTCTTGTATTAAAAGACTGAAAAGAATTCTGGGGGGGATAATGGCACAGGTCAGGGGGGGTCATTGCTGTCTGCGTTTCATCGCATAAAGAGAGCCTGTGTAAGAGATACAGCATTGTCTGTTGTACAGCAGAGGGCAGAGGTCAATCTCAATCAGCCTCTTTTGTCAAGGGGCTCAGCTGATATCCCAGGCATCATTTTTTCTCTCCTCTCCCTCCATAAATCTCACCAGATCTGAATTCCAGTTGTACTCCATGAGGGACAAACCTTTCTTCAAGTGCTACGATTTGCTACCTGAACAATGGCTGTTTGGGGATTGTGCCACAGAGACGACTTTGACCGCGGCACCCTACCAGTAATGAAGTTCCCTCGCGAGTGGTGTGGGGTCAGTTTCCCTGCAGATGGGAGCTGCGGAGGGAGGGGGGGGGGGGCGTGGGGAGCTGGGAACCATTGAAATCTAGAAAGACACTTCCATTGTGGAGTTTCTCTTTGGGAGAGGAAGATACAACAGTGTGCAAGGTTTGTGTGGTTCATAATAGACTTGCAGTGCAGTCATTATCTGTCCAAGGACTCAAAGAAAGGCGCTTTCAGAGCAGATGCTGCCCAAACTCAAGGTTTGTACACTCAGGAAGTCAGACAGAAAGACACGGAGCTGAGGCGGAAAGGACTACCTGGGAATATTTTTCTCGTTGATATATGTGCTCCTCGTTATGCGTGTGTTATCCAAAAGACGTCCTCTTTTAGGCTCCTCTAAACCCTCTCGCCTTTTACAATATGCCCCCTAATCATGTTTTTTTTTCTCTCTCTCAATGCTGCGCTCACTTTACACGGCCTCTGCCGACTTGTTCGGTAATGATCCTCGCTCCCTGTGACGACTGGAATCCTTTTGTGCCGTCTGACACGTTTTATGTTTGAAAGGGAACAGAGGGCGTTTTTACAATGGCCTTTTATGCCCTGTGAGAAATATATGAGTCTTTTGGCGCAGCTAATGAAGGCGCTTTCATGTCCACCACCAGTAGCGGTGTGTAGAGATGGATTGTCCAGGGTCCACACAGATCTTGTGTACCCTGCAGCACTTTGTCTCCCCCCAGTTTCTAAGTATTGATCTCACAGGAGGGTGAAAAATTAGTAAAGACAAGAAAATGGAAGAAAAGAGTGAGATGGACAGATCAGAATTTTGTTCCCCATTTTCAGTCTACATTTTTGGTAAACATGTCAGTTTTACCCAATTTTTGTTCAACAACAATTTGAAAACGTAGAAAAATGGGAAAAAAAAAATTTCTGGCTTTCCTGCCCTAATAGAAAAATAGGACAGAAAAAGCTTTTATTGTCTCACAAATAGGACATTTAGGGGAAATGATTTGCTATTTACACTGGGAGCAGAGGTGACGGCTTACCATGTGTGAAAAGTACTTGATTTAAAAAATAATGTTACTAATGGATTGAAACAACAAAAATAGTTATATAGTTGACATTTTAGGCTGTTTTTAATCTTATTCATAGACCCAGTTCACAAGGCAAGAGACACAGAAAGCCGACACTAAGACCACATAGTTGTCGGGTTGAACGACTACATAATTTTTAAACTCGACTAAATCATGATAATAGTTGAGTTGATGTCGACTAGTCGCGATGACGTCATAGTGACGCTTCACAACTACTTGGAGGTTTTATCAGCTATATTCATGGCAAATATTGACACCCCCACCCCTTCTCCTGCTTTAACTAGGTCTATTATACAGAATTAAAAGAGCAATAAACAGATCATTCTTTGTGAGCAGCGGAGAAAGGTTTGTTGCACAAAGTCGGTCTGACCTTTTCTTTTTTTCAAACACTGACTGATACTGATGATCTCTGGATAGCTGCACATTTAGGAGATAGGAATGATCACACTGACCACATGGTGCTCTTGGAACATCACAAACCAAACGTATTATGAACGGATCCCGTTTGGTTACATTTGAATTCAACGAAGTCACCTGCTGCTCCTCTGCCCGACGCGCAGCAGGAAGATCTGCTGACTCAGCAGCGGCTCTGAACCGACATGCAGAGATCGTCTCTATCAGACCCTCAGGATGAAGCTGGACTCAGTTTACAGATGCTGTCAAACCATATTTTTATAAGAGCGTAAAGCTGCCAGGTTAGAAGCTTCAACACGCAGGGTGATGATGATCAGTTGAGGGAGGAAAAAGCCCAACATCATGCTGCGTTGTCGCACATTACTCCGATAGGCTTTTTTCTCTATTTTTCGGCACTAGTTTATTTGACAGCAATCTGACTGTAAGGGGTTAGAAAGCGGAGATGCCTGGTGGGCCCAGCGAATGAAGGACGGGAGTCGGACTCCTGATTACCGCAGGCTTTAGTCTCTATATGCGGGGTGCCACGCTAACCACTGCGCTACGAAATGCCCCTATTGCGGTAGCCTATGCTAAAATTTTCAGTTTCTCTTTGGTAAATTATTTACATTTTTATGCAATTTGAGCTTTCTGAGGAACTCACCTAGTTCACCTTCTTTTATTTTCTTGGAAAAATCCTTTTTGATTTCGACTAGTCGACTGGCCCAGAAAAAAGTGATTGCAGAGTAAAGAATCGACTAGTCGACTAATTGGTGCAACCCCTAGTGTCGCTACATAGTGACAACTTAAATAAATAACTATAAAAGTTACTTCCTGCATCTTTACTGTGCTCCCGTAATAAATAAAGTGTCTATATTGCATGGGGAGAACAAGGTCAGATTTAGATTTTTGAGCTCCCAGTCACTGGTGACAGCAGTTCAAGCTTAAATTTGATTACCGTATTTTCCGCACTATAAGGCGCACTGGATTATAAGGCGCACCTTCAATGAACGGCATATTTTAAAACTTTTTTCA